>CAWWDL010000261.1:0-24458 GCA_963942545.1 Oxycera nigricornis | reverse complement strand
CCGCAGTTTCTTAATAAGTATTCATCTGTGAAAATATTACTAGAATTTTTATTTCATTTCATTGAGGATTTTTTCATAAATATGTCGTTATTATTATTTTGACAGAGCTTATTTGTCAACATTTTGGACAACATTCAAAAAAATAACTCCCTTTAAAGAAGTATGGGGAATTTTATGTATTTTTTTTTGTAAAAAATGTATCAATTTGTTTGTTCCAGAGATAATGAAGAAAGAAGTTTAATGATTACTTACAAAAAAAAATAAAAAAATCATCTTCCTTCAAGATATAGTGTCAAGAAGAAAATTTCCTTTGGAAAATGTGAATTTTAAATTTAAAACTACAATAATACATGAATCAAAATTTCACGCGGAACTAATGTTTGTGACTTCCTTCTTCTCTGTGAATCTTCTTGGATTCACTCTGCTCATCAGAGCTGATAGTTCCTCAGTCTTGTTTGATTCGGTCAATAGTTTCGCTTTTCTTTTAGGTCGACCTCTTGTGGTGATCTTTAGATGTTAAGAATCCCATCATTTTGTAAAGATGTTTGTTGATTTTCTAAATTAATTTAATTGCTTTGTTCTTCACCAATTTATTAACAATCTGAATTCTAAGGTCCTTAGGTATCTCTCAGTATTTCTAACATACTGTTGCTACTTCCTGAACTGTTATACGTTTGTAAGGGATTTTAGAATTTGAAAATGAAGAGAATTACACTTTTATATTAGTAACTCATTTTATAACTTTACAAAATAGGCCAAGAACTAAATTTGCAAGGCATGGTTTCCATGGAAGGAGCTAATTTATACATAAGAATTTACACCGTGAGCTGAAAATAAATTGTGTTTAGGGGGATATATCTGCAATATGAAAAATATAAATAATATAGCTAAAAAGATCCCTCGAACAAAGCAGCTAGCTGCTTCAGACAATTATCGGACAAAATCGTCATTGGCAGGTGAAAGTCTTCAAAGTACAGAATTGCTCCTGCTGTTCAACATGTCGAATTTTTAGCGACTAACACCACCTCCGCCTTCTCCAAACCTCTCACTCCATCACCCATTGCTTGCATCTTCTATGTGCAATGTATTGCCTGAGTGCTTGTTTATTTACTTATCACTCCCCAGACAATGTATATCGGTATAAGAGATAGTACCAGAATCTCAATAGTTTTTATTCAAGGTAGCTCATTATAAAAATTAGCTGCGGTGTTAATCGGATCCCATCTCAGGCACTCTGTCCTGGGAAATTTTATTAAAATATCATGTGCGTTTTTCTTATAATTGTTTTTTCCCTATCGCGTGATTTTCTCATTTTTCATGGTGTCAATTTTTATAAATGAATTTTCCTTTTTCCATGTATATCAGTTCGTCTACATTAAGTTCTTGTCCTATACATTTCAGATGTAAGGGTCATTCTTTGCAAATTGTATATGGTCTTGTGTGCTTTGGTTAGTAGCCGTGACATGAGGCTATTTTTCTTTATCTGACTCAATTATCATGCGCATAAGCATGTATGCATTTTTAATTTGTATTTTATTTTCAACTGAAAAATAGCTGAAACGATGGAGCAGACCAACGGTAACGGCTATATTTTTCCTCAGCTCATTTATATGCGGCATCCACGTTAGTTTTTCATTTGTTGTAAGTTCTACTTCATTTATTCAACTCTCTGAAGTTTATAATTTTTTTTTGGATCTGTGGCTCAATATTTTATTTTTGTATAAAAATAATATATGTGGTTTTGTCTGTATTCAATGTCAATTTGTTTTGTATGATCCAATATAATATTTGTCTAAGTTGGTGTTTATCTTGTGTTTTAAGTCAGCTTTATTTTTACCTGAGTGAATCAATATCGTATCGTCAGCGTACAGTTCAACTTTCCAGTCGGTTTTTGCAGCAACCAGTTATTTGTATACAACAGGAATAGAATAGGCCCTAGTAGTAACCCCTGGGGTGTGCTAATATTGATCTGCGTCGTTTTACTGTTAACGTTTCCAATTTCTGTCTTTTGAAGTCTTTCTGTCAGGTACGTACGTGTAAGATCTGTAGCCTTACCAACAATTCCAAGTTTATTTATCAATCATTCACCACTATATCAAAAGCCTTTTTCAGATCAATAAAAACTACAGCAACGTAACTAAAATAAAAAAAAATAGAATAGCAAAATGATACTAACAAAATATTCTCCGCAGGAACAATATTCTAAGTAATTTACAATCTGCTACACAAAAATCATAACTGAAAGCTAAAATGTTATTCAATATGAAATGAAATTATAAATATACGTCATGAATTACAAATTGAACAAAAAGGATTCCAATCCCACAAATTAGGTACTATACTTTAAACCGGTTCTTATCGTCTGGGAAGTGCCATGTACTGATACCTAAAGATGGATGAAAAAAATGCGTAAAAAATTTACAAATTTAAATTTCAAAAAGCGGCGGTTGGGCTCGAACTATTTAATGAATCGAATGTGCATGATTTTAGATTAATCTATTTTAATAAATTAACTACATCATAATGTAAACGGAAAATTATATTTTTATTTGATTTGATTTGTTTGCGACGGTTGTTTGGGAGTCGTCGATAATTACACTTATAGTTAAACTTCCCTGAAATACTAATTAAAGCTTAGTACACAGTTCGGTTCGACGCAGAAATTTGTATGAAAATTCTGCAGTTGCAGAAATTACGCACAGAATTTCAGACTCAATTCTGCAGAAGCAGTACACAGTTTTCTGCGCAGAATCAATGAACTCGGTAGATGGCAGCACCGCAACACCAAGTACTCTCCACACTTTTCAGACTTGAATTTTAATTGTTTCGACATTTCTTTTGATGCAGAAAGTTGACGTTTGGCAATAGCTGTCATTGAAACTGTCATTGAAGTTGTCGCCATCATCAACAGCAGCCGGCAATTTGAAGATTCAAAAGTGTAAATGACTTTGACTTTCTTAATCTCCACTTGTTCCACTAGTCTCCATTGTCAAATTTCCAGCAGCAAATTATTTACCATATGTGGAGACATGCAGAATTTTCTGTTCTGAATCGAACTGTGTACTAGGCTTAAGATCGAAATGCAATTGGCTTTCATCAAATCTACAGGTATTTTTATGGCAGCACCTGAACCTGTCACATTGAAAACAAACAACTTCGAAAGTATCTTCCATCTTCTGTCTACCGACTTGATTGATAATTGGATATGTCAAAGTAAATATTCCAAAGCTGATTTCTAATCGAAAGAAAAGTCTCATATTGAACATTCGCGGGCGATTGGTGCAAGGGGCTTGGAATTACACCAAAGCAAGCTGAAATTTGTATCTTTCGACCTCATCAGCGACAACAAATTGTGGAAAATATTGAGATAAATCGTGACTTTAGGCGGAAGTCGTTCGCGGTATGAAGTGGCAGTAGCCTGCAGTGCAAGTGTGTTATTATTTCTCGTCGAGGTTCATTAGCAAAAGCCTGGAACCTTGAGCCGGTGGCATCTCGAATGCTTGGGGGTCACGCTGCTATGGAAAGTAGTCAGGACTCTTCGTTTTGGCGCAACAACGGGCGCGCCGTGCCTGGCCGCCCAAGTCCCAAAAAAGACATCAAAATGACACACAATGCAAAAGTGGGGAAACCGCAACTGGCTTCCTTTCAGGACTTCCAACAATCTGTAAGCGATGCGTGGGATCTCGGCGACGACGAATTCTGCATCATAACGGGAATGGCAGGTAAACGATTGCATCCTCATTCATCCCATTTATCGTCCACGCCACAGACGCGATTTAAACTACGTGGAAAGTGTGTAGAGCATATTGTAGTAACCCGAATTTCATTGCAGATTCGAGAATTTCAAAGCGAGCCTCACAAGCGGCCGCTTCAAATGTTATTCAAACACACCGAGCAGGAGTCTCGCATGCGCTTCGAAACCAGGAACAAACCGCTAAAATTGCAGAAGGAAACGACGAAAAAGAAAACGAATCAACGAAACACAAAGAACGTTTATCTGACAACGGTGTGCATCGTGTGGAAGATAGCAGTCGGCATTCTACGTCCGATGACACTCATAATCCCAGGTATCATCGTTTTTACGTAATCCTGCCGCGAAAAGAATTCTAAAAGAATGAACGTTGATTTCAGGTTAAAGTTTAGGCAGCTTCATGCGTATCCAGGACGTCCGCAACTGCAAAAGCTATCATCGTCGTCGTCATGCGAAGCAGACTATGAATCGAAAGTCGAGAAGTTCAGTCCGCTACTAGACGCTCCTCTTCTCGATTTGATAGCGTTGAAAAAGCTGAGCTGGTCGGGTATACCTAAAAAGGTAGGTGGCTAAATTGCTGAAAGCGTAAATAATGACGAAGCCACAGTTGGTGAAGTTTCTCGTGTCTCTAGATATTTTATTGCGCCTTTTTACAAATATAAGATGATTGATAAAAAGATGTGATTTGGTGATGAATTATGTCGTAGAATATTTGAATTATATAAAAATATTCCTTATATTAAGTTGCATAAATGATAAATGGTAACAACAAGAGAATGTGGCTCTTACAATTCGTACAGAGAATTTTAGAACTTATCAAACAGCTCGATGTCTGCCACAAAAACCATCAAGAACATTTGAGGATATCCATAACAAAACTTAAAAGAGTTTTTACTACTGATTTATTCATAACAGATGAAAATCGTTTAAAGTTCGCTCAAAAGGACTCGATATTTTTTTGCCATCAAAGATATTTTATTCTTCCCTCGAAAACGTAATAGCTGCTGAGCAGCATGGATTTCGCAAAAATCGATCAACTGCGACCAATCTAGTGGAATTTGTGAACTCAGTCTCATCTACTTTGGATGCTCAATTAGATGCGGTTACTGTCTTCATTGACTTCTCCAAAGCTTTTGATATAGTTAACCATGATATTTTGTGCTGTAAACTCAGGTATTATGTTTTTTCCGGAGTTTTTATAAACTGGTTCCGTTTCTACCTCTCCAATCGTAGAAATAGAGTTAGCTTGTTTGGAGTATACTCCAATCCTTTTTTTCCTTCCTCTGGTGTTCCCCAGGGCTCCATACTTGGTCCTCTTCTCTTCTTGATTTATGTAAATGATCTATCCGCTCGGATTAATTCCTCATGTCTATTATATGCAGACGATTTCAAGTTATTTCGTGTTATAAAGTCTTCGAATGATTATAACATATTTCAAAATGGTCTTGACGAGCTTATAAGATGGTGCAAGTCTAACCTAAACTAAATGTCTCGGAATGTCATCTTATGATTTTTTCTCTTAAAACCTTGCCTTTTATTCCTCTTTTTAAACTTAGCGACTATCTTCTACATCCGTGTGAAGAGGTGAAAGATCTGGGTGTTATATTTGACTCCAAACTGAAGTTCAATGCCCACATCGTTTGAATCACGACCAAAGCATCACGTATGGCCGGGTTCATTCTCCGAATGTCCCAATCCTTCAAGAATTTCTCATCCTTAGTCCAATTATTTATGTCACTTGTTCGTCCGATCCTGGAATACTGTTCCCAAGTTTGGTCTCCGTATTTGGATTACCTGATACATGCCATTGAATCTGTTCAACGGAAGTTCACCCGTCTTGTATTTTACAAATATGGTCTCACTGCTGTGTCCTATGTGGACAGATTTCAATTTCTCAACCTCCCGCTCCTTAAGTCTCGTCGAGTTTATCTAGACCAGTGTTTTCTGTTCAAATTGTGCCTTCGTGGGAGTTCAAGCAACTTGTTCGCGACTTTAAAATTTCGCGATACTGCGAGGTCCTCTCGTTCTAAAAACATTTTTGAAATTCAGTTTGCGCGTACTAATATATATTTTCATTCGCCGATGCTTCGGTTACAACGTATGCACAATATCCTGGAGCTTGGTACTTACCCCCATTCTTTCTTTATTTTTAAGACAAAGTTACTTGCTGCGATAAATCGTTAAAAACAATCAACTTTTTTCTTTTTCTTTTTTCTCCTCTTATTTTCCGTTTTAAAATTTTGAATTTTTCTTTATGATTTGTCCTTTCATTTTTCATAGGTTTACCTTTTGTAATTGAAAATTTACTTTATTTGTTGTACTTTTATTTTTTTTATAATTTGTTTCATTTTAAATGAATGAATGAATGAATAAATAAATAAATATATTAGTTTTTTTTACATGAAATAACAAAAATGTCAACAATAGAAGCGACTGGCTGCAAAGTCGTAGCTTATGCCGACGATGTTGCAATAGCATTATCGAGCAAATTCGTCAACACCCTATCTGAAAGACTAAACTTTGCCCTAGGTATTCTTACCAAATGGAGCAAAGAGTGCGGTCTAAAGATAAATCCGCAGAAAACGGAACTTGTGCTTTTCACGAGAAGATACAAAATTCCACGATTTGTTCCACCTAAACTTGATGAGACAAGTCTCGATCCATCTCATCAGGTCAAATATTTAGGTCTGATTCTGGACTCCAAACTCGCGTGGAAAGCGAACATAGCAGAAAGAGCGCGAAAAGCGGCATGCGCAATCTACTGCTGCAAAAGAGCTATTGGGAAAAGATGGGGACTGAAACCGAAAACTGTATCATGGCTCTATACAGCGATAGTGGAACCAATCCTTCTGTATGGCGTGGTTATTTGATGGCCAGCGATGGCAAAAACATCAAACGCGAACCTGGTTAACAGGGTCAGGAGGACTGCAGCTATTGCTATCACCGGGGCTATACGCACTAACCTGACAAAGGCACTGTTTATGCTATTAAATTGGCTCCCGACGGACAGAGCTCGATTGAAAGCTCTAAATCTCTGGCGTGATAGAAATATCGGCCAATCCACCATATTACGGAGGGATGGACCAACGCCAGAGAAAGTAGACCTCACTCCTCCGATTCCCTGCTTCCACCACAGTTTCAAGGTCAGTCACCCTAAGCAGGGATGACGGGCAATATAAAGAGGTGGGATGCAGAAATCGGTCGACATCTACACTGATGGCTCCAAAGTGGATGGAAAAGTTGGCAGTGGCGTTTTCTCAGAGTAGCTAGGCCTGAAATTATCCTTCCGGCCTCTAGACCACTGCAGTGTTTTTCAGGCAGATGTCATTGCAATATACAAGGCAGTAGACTGGCTGAAAAATCAGAAAATTTCCATAAGAAACCTGAATATTTTCTCTGACAGTCAAGCTGGTATCCAATCATTATCCAACGTTTACACCTCATCCATGATTGTAATGGAATGCCGTACACAACTGAACGTGATGTCGCTTCACAGTGAAGTGGTTCTTTGTTGGGTACCGGGCCATAGTGATATACCGGGAAACTGCGAAGCGGATGCCTTAGCGAGAGCTGGCACTGAGCTCCAAGAGTATACAATAACACCCCAAGTCGGTCAACCTGTAGCCTGCATAAAGCTAGGATTCAAGCAATATTACATGGAGGCTGCAAATAGGTCCTGGCTACTTGAAGAAACCTGTGGATAGGCAAACTTGGCACGCACTGTGCTCCAAACACACCAAGTGGCTTCTTAACAGGAGCCGCGAAACCTTGAGTTCCATCGTATCCGTACTGACAGGGCACGCAGAAAGATTGGGTGTTTCTTTCAACGATTTTCGCCAATTTTAGAGATCGCAAGATGAGGAAGAGGCAATCCAACACTTTCTGTGTGAATGCCCAGCAGTATCCAGGAAACGCATGCAAACCTTAGGCTCACCTTTCCTGGACAGCCTCACGGAAGTAGCTGATTTAAATATAAGCTGCATAGCCAACTTAATACGAGAATCTAAATGGTTCTCGTCATCCCACAGGTTCTAGTGCCGTCTCAATATTTTGTGGTATCACAATAGGCCTATAGTGGCCTAAGTGAGCCATCTTTGGATAAAGGAGGCTGCCACTACACCAACCTAACAATTCAAAATGGCCATAATGCGACAAAATCTCTTCAATCAGCGTAAAAACATAAACTGCATCCAATAACCCTAAAATCGCAATTTCGTCTTTTGTCTTTCAAGCATTGAAATGACAACTACACGTTACGTATAAACGGACGCTCCCTCCCCAATACTAGAATGAGTGCTTATCATTATTATTATTTAAAGTAGCATTATCTTCATTATAATTATTGTGCTTAATAATATTAATATTTATGTAGATATTACTGGGAAGATGACAGTGTGGCACTCAAGGGTCGCACCTCGCGGCTTGTTATGTTTAATATTTACATATGTAAAACATCAAATAAGGCTGCTAGTAGTTTTAGGTTATTCTGTAAGCGTGATCGACCATTATTTGATGAATGGTTGAGTATGTTTTTTGATGTGAAAATCATCATCAACAGTGATTTTTTCATTTATCTATCAAGTAAAACAATGCTTACAATAAAAAAGCCTACATATAAAAGTTTTACTGCGACTCGAGAATGCTTTCTGTCATTTGCAAACGATCAGTTTATGTTTGATAATTTTAAAATAACGGCTATGTGTTTTCCACCTAACTGCACCACGTTGATCCAATCCATGAACCAGAGTGCTCTACTTAAAAAAAATAAATGTCGCACTTTAAATTAAGTATTACGGAGCGATACGTTAAAACTATAATTTTGACATAAGCTGTGTCACTATTTTTAAATTCTTGGCAATGAACAAATGAAATCGAAGTGCTGTATTTGCATACTAAATACAGTGTGTTTGGTAAAAGCGTGACGCTTCGCATACATGCACTATTCCGAATCGACCTAAAGTAGGTTATTATCCTAATTGGTACATCGTTTCTCTATTTCGAGATGAAGTAGTGACGTTACTTTAATTTTGAATTTTGGAAGGACTACAAACACTTACTGAAAATGAGTGACATTTTCAAAATTCTGCTTGTGGCTGAATTTCTGGTTTGCCACCCCTTAGCACTGAAAATGACTGACAGCACAGTGATACCAGTTTATAAAATTTATACATTCTTATCAGTTTTTGAAGAGAAACCGGCAAAATTTTCTTCCATGATTATGAAAAAAACTAAATAAAAAATAAAAAAATCATTCAAAGTTACCATGTAAAGAGGGTTCAAACGAATGTTATTACTTTATATCTATTATTCTAAAAAAATTGTTGTAAATTCAATCAAAGTATAAATATTTGCATAATTTGAGCAGATTTTTAATAGTTTTTATAGTCTTTTAATTAAAAAAACTGCTTAAATTTTGAAAACCAACAAAATTTTTCAAGACCAAAAAGGCCCACACCGATTGATCCGCGTGAATATTCAATCTGTCCTCATCGACCAAAAACCTTACATAATCAATGGACCCTCCCGTAGACGATATGGTTCATATTAACTCATTCCTGTTACTGCTATGAATACCTCTCATTGTTGGAATGTTGTTGATGTTTATGTAGATATTACTGGGAAGTTGACCGTGTGGACCTCAAGGGTCGCAATTCGCTGCTTGTTTATTTTTTATTTAATTTTTTCCGCAATCATGAGAACAAATTTTGATGATATTTTTAGAAAAACTGTTTGGAGTATATAAATTATATAAACATTGATTACTTTGACTTGTAGAAAAGGTTAAAAATTTAATGTTTTTAAAAGAAACCTTAATTTTTTGCACATTTTGTTTTCTAAATTAAAAAACGGCTCGAAGAATTTTTTTAAAAACTTTACAGAATGACATAAATGTCAATCCACGTTGATTGACACCTTGATCAAGGAAATCGTGTGTTTGGTTCGCGCGATATAACGCATGACAGAAATGACCTTCAAACGGGCAAAACAGCAAACCCCCCCGAACGAAGTTTCCCAAAAACTAATCAGCTCTTAAGATTGCAAAGACATACGACTTTGTTTACGTGAGTTATGCTCGTAGAAAAAAGTGTCCACGAACGTACATACGTACGTACGTACTTACGTACGTACACACACACACACACATCTCCCTTTCTAAAAACACTTTATATATACTCTATTGACCCCAAAACATAGAGAAAAGTTGAAAATTTCAATTTCGATTTTCGGGGCGATTACAAGAACTTCCCATATACTGGGAAGTTAAAAATTATTAACAGTCATCATGATCTTCAAGGTCATATTTGTCATGCGTTATATCTCGTGAACCAAACATACGATTTGCAAAGTCAAGGTGTCAATCGACGCGTAATAATTTTTTTGTAAATCTGTCAAATGTTTAGAAAAATCTTTGGCTCCGGTTTTTTAATGTGCAAAAAATTAGGTTTTTTTCATAAACAATAAATTTTTAACCTGATTTAAGGAACACAGTAATCGTTTTTTATAAAACTTTCATACCCCAAGTAGTGCTTGTAAAAATGTCATCAAACTTTTCTCTCAAGATCACAAAGCACATTAAATAAAAAATAAAAAATCATTAACAGTCATCATGATCTTCAAAGCTTCTGTCATTCACTATATCTCACGAACTAGATATAGTATTTGCATCATTAAGGTGTGAATCGACGTGTAATAACATCTTTGTGATTTTTTTAACATTATAAAAATTCGTTTCAGCGGTTTTTTTTTCAATTTAATAGAAGGAAAAAAATTAGGTATTTTTTCATAAAAAATATTTTTTTAACAGATTTGCACAACACAGTAATAAATGTTTATAAAATTTAACATGCTTATCAGTTTTGAAAAGGAACCGGCAAAACTTTTTTCCATGATTATGAAAAAAACTAAATTGAAAATAAAAAATCATTCAAAATTACCATGTAAAGAGAGTTCATACGAATGATATTACTTTATATCTTTTATTCTAAATAAATTGTTACAAATTCAATCAAAGTTTTAAAATATTGGCATAATTTGCGCAGATTTTTAATAGTTTTTACAGTCTTATAATTAAAAGAACTGCTTACATTTTCAAAATCATCAAAATTTCAATCAAATTTGCATTTGTGGTAATCAACGCTTTGAATGGTAAAATGTTTTTTAGTCAATACTTTGCAGGCTCATATGCTTCAAAAAGCTTTCACCAATTAAAAAATTGAATTTTTAACAGATTCATTATTTAGTAATCGTAAGATTTCAATAACCATCATCATTTGTAAAACATTTTACTTTTTACATGCAAATGAACCAATTTTTGACTGCATATTCAAAATTTACCAAACGAATGTTTAAAGCAATTATTAATCTCATTCATGTAAAATCGTGCCAAAATATAAATTCAGTGATTATGCTGAAGTCATGGCAATTTTGAACGCAACTATTCAAAATGGTCATCACGCGACAAAATCTCTTCAATGAGAGTAATAACACAAACTGCATTCATTTTTGCTACCGCTCTTTTGTCCTTCAAGCATCGATGTAAAAAATAAATACCGTAGAAAAGGTCCCCACAGATTGATTGATCAAATCAATCTTCCCCCATCCACCAAAAGCCTTACGTAATCAATGGATACTCCCGTAGATGATATGATTAATATTAACTCATTCCTGTTACTGCTATGAATACCTCTCATTATTATTACTTAAAGTAGTATTATTTTCAAAATTATTATTGTGTTCAATATTTTTAATGTTTATCTAGATATTACTGGGAAGTTGACCGTGTGGACCTCAAGGGTCGCACTTCGCGGCTTGTTGCTTAATTACTTTGTTTAACTTCCTCGGCGTTGCATATACTTGCATCTTTGAAATTGCAGTTTCGATTTAATTTCATTCTTTAAAGAGCACTTCGTTAAGATGAATTTAATCGAAATATGATGCTTCCTTATGCGCCTTTCCAGGTCTTCCCATAAATGCTCTATGGAATTAAGGTCGAGTAATTGTCAGTAGTCAACCTGCTAAACAGGGTCGTAAGGATTGCAGCTATTGCAATCACCGGAGTCTTACGCACTACCCCGACAAAGGCACTGTTTATGCTATGGAATTGGCTCCCGACGGAGCTCCTTACGAGACTCGAGACAGCAGGCCAAGTGCTCTGCGATTCGATTAAAAGCACTACATCTCTGGCAGGAGGGATATATTGGCCACACCACCATACTTCGGAGGAATAGACCAACGCCAGGAGAAGTGGACCTCGCGTCCCCGATTCCCTGCTTTCATCATGGATTCAAGTCAGTCACCCTAAGCAGGGATGACGGGCAATATAAAGAGGTGGGATGCAGAAATCGGTCGACATCTACACTGATGGCTCCAAAGTGGATGGAAAAGTTGGCAGTGGCGTTTTCTCAGAGTAGCTAGGCCTGAAATTATCCTTCCGGCCTCTAGACCACTGCAGTGTTTTTCAGGCAGATGTCATTGCAATATACAAGGCAGTAGACTGGCTGAAAAATCAGAAAATTTCCATAAGAAACCTGAATATTTTCTCTGACAGTCAAGCTGGTATCCAATCATTATCCAACGTTTACACCTCATCCATGATTGTAATGGAATGCCGTACACAACTGAACGTGATGTCGCTTCACAGTGAAGTGGTTCTTTGTTGGGTACCGGGCCATAGTGATATACCGGGAAACTGCGAAGCGGATGCCTTAGCGAGAGCTGGCACTGAGCTCCAAGAGTATACAATAACACCCCAAGTCGGTCAACCTGTAGCCTGCATAAAGCTAGGATTCAAGCAATATTACATGGAGGCTGCAAATAGGTCCTGGCTACTTGAAGAAACCTGTGGATAGGCAAACTTGGCACGCACTGTGCTCCAAACACACCAAGTGGCTTCTTAACAGGAGCCGCGAAACCTTGAGTTCCATCGTATCCGTACTGACAGGGCACGCAGAAAGATTGGGTGTTTCTTTCAACGATTTTCGCCAATTTTAGAGATCGCAAGATGAGGAAGAGGCAATCCAACACTTTCTGTGTGAATGCCCAGCAGTATCCAGGAAACGCATGCAAACCTTAGGCTCACCTTTCCTGGACAGCCTCACGGAAGTAGCTGATTTAAATATAAGCTGCATAGCCAACTTAATACGAGAATCTAAATGGTTCTCGTCATCCCACAGGTTCTAGTGC
Organism: Oxycera nigricornis; assembly: GCA_963942545.1. Taxonomy (NCBI): domain Eukaryota; kingdom Metazoa; phylum Arthropoda; class Insecta; order Diptera; family Stratiomyidae; genus Oxycera; species Oxycera nigricornis. Next base: position 11,524 of record CAWWDL010000261.1, on the reverse strand, counting down.
CGTCTCAATATTTTGTGGTATCACAATAGGCCTATAGTGGCCTAAGTGAGCCATCTTTGGATAAAGGAGGCTGCCACTACACCAACCTAACAATTCAAAATGGCCATAATGCGACAAAATCTCTTCAATCAGCGTAAAAACATAAACTGCATCCAATAACCCTAAAATCGCAATTTCGTCTTTTGTCTTTCAAGCATTGAAATGACAACTACACGTTACGTATAAACGGACGCTCCCTCCCCAATACTAGAATGAGTGCTTATCATTATTATTATTTAAAGTAGCATTATCTTCATTATAATTATTGTGCTTAATAATATTAATATTTATGTAGATATTACTGGGAAGATGACAGTGTGGCACTCAAGGGTCGCACCTCGCGGCTTGTTATGTTTAATATTTACATATGTAAAACATCAAATAAGGCTGCTAGTAGTTTTAGGTTATTCTGTAAGCGTGATCGACCATTATTTGATGAATGGTTGAGTATGTTTTTTGATGTGAAAATCATCATCAACAGTGATTTTTTCATTTATCTATCAAGTAAAACAATGCTTACAATAAAAAAGCCTACATATAAAAGTTTTACTGCGACTCGAGAATGCTTTCTGTCATTTGCAAACGATCAGTTTATGTTTGATAATTTTAAAATAACGGCTATGTGTTTTCCACCTAACTGCACCACGTTGATCCAATCCATGAACCAGAGTGCTCTACTTAAAAAAAATAAATGTCGCACTTTAAATTAAGTATTACGGAGCGATACGTTAAAACTATAATTTTGACATAAGCTGTGTCACTATTTTTAAATTCTTGGCAATGAACAAATGAAATCGAAGTGCTGTATTTGCATACTAAATACAGTGTGTTTGGTAAAAGCGTGACGCTTCGCATACATGCACTATTCCGAATCGACCTAAAGTAGGTTATTATCCTAATTGGTACATCGTTTCTCTATTTCGAGATGAAGTAGTGACGTTACTTTAATTTTGAATTTTGGAAGGACTACAAACACTTACTGAAAATGAGTGACATTTTCAAAATTCTGCTTGTGGCTGAATTTCTGGTTTGCCACCCCTTAGCACTGAAAATGACTGACAGCACAGTGATACCAGTTTATAAAATTTATACATTCTTATCAGTTTTTGAAGAGAAACCGGCAAAATTTTCTTCCATGATTATGAAAAAAACTAAATAAAAAATAAAAAAATCATTCAAAGTTACCATGTAAAGAGGGTTCAAACGAATGTTATTACTTTATATCTATTATTCTAAAAAAATTATTGTAAATTCAATCAAAGTATAAATATTTGCATAATTTGAGCAGATTTTTAATAGTTTTTATAGTCTTTTAATTAAAAAAACTGCTTAAATTTTGAAAACCAACAAAATTTTTCAAGACCAAAAAGGCCCACACCGATTGATCCGCGTGAATATTCAATCTGTCCTCATCGACCAAAAACCTTACATAATCAATGGACCCTCCCGTAGACGATATGGTTCATATTAACTCATTCCTGTTACTGCTATGAATACCTCTCATTGTTGGAATGTTGTTGATGTTTATGTAGATATTACTGGGAAGTTGACCGTGTGGACCTCAAGGGTCGCAATTCGCTGCTTGTTTATTTTTTATTTAATTTTTTCCGCAATCATGAGAAAAAATTTTGATGATATTTTTAGAAAAACTGTTTGGAGTATATAAATTATATAAACATTGATTACTTTGACTTGTAGAAAAGGTTAAAAATTTAATGTTTTTAAAAGAAACCTTAATTTTTTGCACATTTTGTTTTCTAAATTAAAAAACGGCTCAAAGAATTTTTTTAAAAACTTTACAGAATGACATAAATGTCAATCCACGTTGATTGACACCTTGATCAAGGAAATCGTGTGTTTGGTTCGCGCGATATAACGCATGACAGAAATGACCTTCAAACGGGCAAAACAGCAAACCCCCCCGAACGAAGTTTCCCAAAAACTAATCAGCTCTTAAGATTGCAAAGACATACGACTTTGTTTACGTGAGTTATGCTCGTAGAAAAAAGTGTCCACGAACGTACATACGTACGTACGTACTTACGTACGTACACACACACACATACATCTCCCTTTCTAAAAACACTTTATATATACTCTATAGACCTCAAAACGTAAAGAAAAGTTGAAAATTTCAATTTCGATTTTCGGGGCGATTACAAGAACTTCCCATATACTGGGAAGTTAAAAATTATTAACAGTCATCATGATCTTCAAGGTCATATTTGTCATGCGTTATATCTCGTGAACCAAACATACGATTTGCAAAGTCAAGGTGTCAATCGACGCGTAATAATTTTTTTGTAAATCTGTCAAATGTTTAGAAAAATCGTTGGCGCCGGTTTTTTAATGTGCAAAAAATTAGGTTTTTTTCATAAACAATAAATTTTTAACCTGATTTAAGGAACACAATAATCATTTTTTATAAAACTTTCATACCCCAAGTAGTGCTTGTAAAAATGTCATCAAACTTTTCTCTCAAGATCACAAAACACATTAAATAAAAAATAAAAAATCATTAACAGTCATCATGATCTTCAAGGTTTCTGTCATTCACTATATCTCACGAACTAGATATAGTATTTGCATCATTAAGGTGTGAATCGACGTGTAATAACATCTTTGTGATTTTTTTAACATTATAAAAATTCGTTTCAGCGGTTTTTTTTTCAATTTAATAGAAGGAAAAAAAATTAGGTATTTTTTCATAAAAAATATTTTTTTAACCTGATTTGCACAACACAGTAATAAATGTTTATAAAATTTAACATGCTTATCAGTTTTGAAAAGGAACCGGCAAAACTTTTTTCCATGATTATGAAAAAAACTAAATTGAAAATAAAAAATCCTTCAAAATTACCATGTAAAGAGAGTTCATACGAATGATATTACTTTATATCTTTTATTCTAAATAAATTGTTACAAATTCAATCAAAGTTTTAAAATATTGGCATAATTTGCGCTGATTTTTAATAGTTTTTACAGTCTTATAATTAAAAGAACTGCTTACATTTTCAAAATCATCAAAATTTCAATCAAATTTGCATTTGTGGTAATCAACTCTTTGAATGGTAAAATGTTTTTTAGTCAATACTTTGCAGGCTACTGAAAATGAGTGACATTTTCAAAATTCTGCTTGTGGCTGAATTTCTGGTTTGCCACCCCTTAGCACTGAAAATGACTCAAAGCACTGTCTCAAAATACCTTAAAAAGTCAGTGACATTCGTTAAGAAATTGAACATGACAAGCTATACCACAATATCAAAACATCGAGACAGATCGAAAGCAGACTGCAATGGACCCAAGCGAATAAGGATCGCGACTGGACCGCAGCAATCTTTACAGATGAATCCTCATTTTGGCTAGCGAGTACAGGGAGACGTGTGTGGCGAAAAAAGATTAGACCTGGATCGAGCGAACTGTCAAACATCCTGGCAAGGTTTATATTTATAGTAGCTTTTCTCCGCCAGGATTTGACAAACTATTGGTTTTACTAGAATCCTGACGGCTCTAAAAATGGAAGAACTATATAGAAAATGATTGTTGCTATCCGTCAAAATGTTATACGGTAACGATAATAAAGAGGGGATTCTTGTCGAGGATAATGATTCCAAATATCGAAGTTGACTCTGCGCAGTTTTTAAAGAGAAAAAAGGGATCAAGGTATTAGATTAGCCATCATAATCGCCTGATGCCAATCCAGTTTTAAACGTCTCTGCGAATATGAAGAATGAACAAGCCGCGAGGTGCGACCCTTGAGGTCCACACGGTCAACTTCCCAGTAATATTTACATAAATATTAAAAATACTAAACAAAATAATAATTTTGAAAATTGTAATGTTTCGGGATCGCCGAATGATGGTCCTTCGTTTTGATGATATTTTCCATAGTATCTATACGTTTCCATGTTGAGGAAACGTGAGTTTTTAAAAAGAAATATTAGAGGAAAATTTATTTTTATTAAACGGCCGGCACAATTTTTATGCCACTGGCCAAGGAATAAAATATGCCGATTGTAGGCATTACCTGAAGTGCCGAATTATTGGCACAATCCAGGGAAAGTCTTTGGAGAGTGCCACGAATGATAGGCACAAGTGAAACTCGTTCGCTAGATCTCAAAAGACTATATTTTTCTTCAATGCTTACTTGCTATTTATACAAATTCTTAGTAGTGGTAATATGCCGATTCTAGAGCGGAAGTGAACTGTCAAAATCCGATGACGTCATCACCCCAACCGGAAGTGAACTGTCAAAATCCGAGACCCCAACCGGAAGTGAACTGTCAAAATCCGAGACCCCAACCGGAAGTGAACTGTCAAAATCCGATACCCCAACCGGAAGTGAACTGTCAAAATCCGAGACCCCAACCGGAAGTGAACTGTCAAAAGGTCCTTGACACCATCTTAGTGAACTGTCAAAAGGTCCTTGACGCCATCTTGGTGAACTGTCAAAAGGTCCTTGACCCCCATTTAACCGCGCCCACAAAACCGCAAGCCTATTACGTCATCAACCGCAATCAAGCCGATGAGGGCATTAACCCTTTCTTCCCCCCTCTCGCTCACACACACACACACACACACACACACATACACTATCTTACCCACACACACACACGATCCAATTCGGCGCCCCCGCGATCCCACTTTACACCGACGACCCTGCAAATTTCACGGCAAGACGCTTTCACTTATTCGGAGACACTAAAAATCGGTTGTGGCGCTCCATATCAAATTTCCCAACAGCGAATTACAGTCGGATGTAAGTTTTCAGTATTGTGGTTCTTAGAGGAAATAGCGCTGATAAGAGACATCCGTTCTACCCAAGGAGGATGTGGTTTTTATTTGAATTTGATATACGCTTTGAAGAAATCAAATGAAATAACGTTGATAAGAGGCAAGTTTGTGGTTTTTAAGAAAATTTTTAGATAACGAAGTTTTGCGCACATTTTGAAACGAAAATAAAAGCCGTTATACCAAAAAATTATTACGTCATCAGTTTTGCTTATCTATTTTCGGTCAAAAGGAGGATGTGGTTAAAAGTTTAAAAAAAGCGGAAAAATTCCAATTAAAGCTGAATAATTGTGGTTTATGATTTTGTTTATAAGGTGAACCGAAAACTACAATAGCCATAGTTTTTTTCCAAACTTTAATAGCGAAAGGTGTTTTCAATTTTTTTGTGAAAAATGAAAGGTTATTTGTGCGAATTCTGTGAAAAAGACTTTCCGTCTTCTGGTGCTCTGAAGAGGCACATACAACATACGCACGGTGAGTAGCGAAGGAGTATTTTTTTTTGTAGCTATTACAAACAACCCCCTTTAAAATAGAAAATACAAGCCCATATAAGAATCACAACCTAGCAGGAGCGTCAACACACAACCAAACGCCCCTTAAAATTTGTGATGTGTGTCTGGTTATTGTCAAAACAACAGAGTGGAACCGCCACATCCGAACAAACACACACAAAAAGAATATTTATCATTCTGTTGATGAGAATTTTCAAAGCATAAAGAGTAGCTTTAAAAACAGAATACAAACGCTTGTATATCAAAACAAAGATGAGAACGCATTGATTCCGGAAGTATTTTTCAAAAACCTAGAGGAACCACTTATGATTAGATTAAAGCAAATATTAAAAAAATCATCCTCTATTAAGTTTAATGTTGAGCTATTTGGGGATTATATGAAAACTTGTTTGTCAGACGATAAGGAAGAAAGCGTGTGTTTGATAAGCATTAAATCGTTTCAACCAAAGATGCAAGCCGCCCAAACTGAATGTGAGTTGCAAACGGGTTTCAAGAACAATGTTGATCAGATTATTAAGAAAATGCAAGAGTTTCAAGAGAGAGATAGTGGATGGACACTAGTGAAAATAACTCACTGTGAAATAAACATAAACGAACACAAGCCGCTTAGGGGAACGAAACACGTGCGTTTACCACCATTTATAGCAAGCAAGCGTGCATGTGTTAATATTAAAAACGACGATGAATTCTGTTTTAAATGGAGCATAATTTCTGCGTTGTCTCCCGCGCAAATCAGTTCAGATAGACCATCATCTTATCATATATCGGATATTACGCAAAGCGTTATAACACTGGATAATGGAATATTATTAAAGTTTAACGATTTAGAGTTCCCACTAAAGGTTCACGATGTAGCGAACTTTGAAAAATTAAACCCCCTAATTAGCGTAAACGTGTTTGGTTATGAACGCGAAAATCGAAAAATTGTGGGACCATATTATAACACAAAGAACGAGACAAAATATCATATAAATTTATTATTGATACAAAACACCGACGAAGACCAACACTATGTGTGGATAAAGAACCTTTCAAGGTAATACCGTAGTTTTGTCTATTCTCCTCCCCTAATTTTTATTGTTTAAGGTTGATCCATTATCAACAGACACTCCACGACGAAAAGCTTTTTATTTGCAATACATGTCTTCAACATTTTCATACCGAAGAAGCCCACTTACAACACAAAAACGAGTGTGGTAAAATTGTGACAACCATGCCGAAACCGGAAAAATCAACACTATATTATCAGAATTTTGAGCGCCAACTGGATGTACCATTTGTCATTTATGCCGACTTTGAGTGTTTGCTTCAAGATGTGAACACCTGTTTTGCCGACCCAGAAACTTCCTCAACAGCAAAAGTCCAGGAGCACACACCATGTGCATTTTCATATTATATTAAGTGTTCTTTTGATTCGTCATTAGATGGGTTAAGAGCGTACAAAGGTCCCGAATCCTCTAAAAGCTTTGTAAAATCGCTTGTGAACGACGTAAGGCGGCTCTATTCAGACTATATAATGATGCCAAAACCGATGCATACTTTAACAAACCAAGAAATGAAAATTCAAACAGAAGCGGTCCTTTGTCATATATGTAAAAAGACTCTTGAAAACGACAGAGTGATGGACCACTGCCACTTAACGGGAAAGTATAGGGGTCCAGCCCATAATAAATGTAATTTATTATTTAGAGTGCCCAAATTCTTTCCAATCTTTTTTCATAATTTTTCCGGATATGATTGTCATTTATTCGTAAAAGAACTTGGTAATTTGGACGGTGATATAAAAATTATACCCCAAAATAAGGAGCGATATATATCGGTATCAAAAAGAATTGTGATCAATAGCACCACAACGATTGAATTACGATTTTTAGATTCTATTAGATTTATGCAAAGTAGTTTAGATGAGCTTGTAACATATTTACCCGCGATAAAACTAGAGACAGTGCGCTCAATATATTGGGAAGAAAGCAAATTCAAGTTGCTAACAAGAAAGGGCGTATTCCCCTATGAGTATATAAATTCGTGGAGCCGATTGGACGACCCTTGTTTACCCCCACGCGAAAAATTTTTTAGTAAATTAACAAATAGTGAGTGTAGTGAAAACGACTATAAACACGCGCAAAACGTCTGGAAAGAGTTCAATTGTAAAACGCTTTGGGATTATTTAGAGTTGTATTTGAAAACAGATGTATTGCTTTTAACAGACGTGTTTGAAAATTTTAGGAAAATTTGTAAAGAAATCTATGAGTTGGATCCCTGTCAATATTACACTGCTCCGGGTCTAGCATGGGATGCTATGCTTAAAACAACAAAAACCACACTAGAGCTTTTAAATGATATAAACATGTACAATTTTTTCAAACGAGGTATTAGAGGGGGCATTACCCAATGTTCGCATCGACACTCTGTAGCCAACAATAAATATATGGAAAGCTTTGTTGAAACGAATCCATCAAAATACATAATATATTTGGATGCAAATAACTTATACGGGTGGGCCATGTCTCAACCCCTTCCACATTCTTCATTCGAATGGGTTCCAAATGTTAATGATATTGATATTATCAATATTCCACAGGATTCTGATATTGGATACATATTAGAGGTCGATTTAGAGTATCCCCCATTAAAACACAATGATCACAACGATTTACCCTTTTGTGCAGAAAATAAAGCAGCACCGGGTTCCAAAAACAAAAAGCTTATTACAGACTTAACAAACAAACACAAATATATTATTCACTATCGGAATCTGCAACAATGCTTAGAAAATGGGCTAAGACTTATCGGTGTTCATAGAATTTTACAATTTAAACAGTCTTGTTGGCTAAAGAGCTATATCGATTTGAATAATTATTATCGCACAAAAAGCAAAAATTCGTTTGAAAAGAATTTCTTTAAATTGTTGAACAACGCGGTATATGGGAAAACGATGGAGAACGTGGAAAAAAGAAAAGATGTGAAAATTGTTACAGAATGGGAAAGTCGGGGCAGACACCTAGGCGCCCGCGCTCTTATCGCAAAACCTAACTTTCATAGTATAGCCATATTTTCAAACAACATGGCCGCAATTCAGATGAATCGAGTGAATGTGTGCTATGATAAACCAATTTATTTGGGGTTTACCGTTCTTGATATTTCAAAGCTAAAAATGTACGATTTTCACTATACTTATATGAAACCAAAATATCGCGAAAATGTTCTTCTAAATTATATGGACACAGATTCATTCATTTATACAATTAAAACAGAAGATTTTTATAGAGACATTTTAAACGATATTGACAACTACTTTGATACTTCAGAATATTCTAAAGATAATCCCTATCATATTCCATTGAAAAATTGTAAAATTTTAGGTTTAATGAAAGACGAAACGCACGGAAAAATAATAAACGAATTTATAGGGCTAAGAGCAAAAATGTATTCATTAAGTATTGATCAGGAAAAAACAATAAAAAAGGCAAAAGGCGTTAAGAAAACTGCAGTGGATAGATTGAGTATAGATAATTATAGAGAGTGTTTGTATAGGAATAAAATTTATAGAGGAGATATGTATGTATTTAGATCAAAACTTCATAACATATATACGGAGTGTATTAATAAGATAGCTTTAAGCAGCTTAGACAATAAGAGACTAATTAGGGAGGATAAAGTTAGCACATATGCTTGGGGACATTGTGAAATTTGATATGAAAATAATAACAGCATTGTATTTTATAAAAAAAGGCGTTTTTTTTCCTCAAAGATAATGGGCAAAAACACGAACCGTTCGTTGTTTTAGTTGAAGGAAATATTGGATGTGGAAAATCCACACTTCTAAATCATTTCAACAAATTTGATGATGTATGCTTGATGTATGAACCACTTAAAAAATGGCAAAATGTGGGGGGATACAACCTATTGGTGTGTAGCATCATATTCTCATATTAAACCCAAACGTTTATATGAAACATTTTAGGATTTGTTTTATAAGGACCCAGAACGATGGGTAATACCTACACAGAATTATATTACTTTAACCATGTTTGAAATGCATATGCGATCAACAGACAAGAAGTTTAAACTAATGGAGCGCTCTTTGTACAGCTCAAGGTGCGTTAATGATTTCTGGCTCCAACATTTTTTAGTTTTTTTAGATATTGCTTCATAGAATGTCTATATGAGGCTGGACGAATAGATGACGAAATGCGATGCGTTCTATTAGAAACCCATAATCTGATGGAACAAAACTTTAAGATTAACGCCAATCTTATTGGTGAGCTACAGATGAAAATATTTTAAAAACACACCAAACAAGCGTCTTTATAGTTTATATTCAAACATCTCCGGAGGTAGCATATGAGCGAATAAGAAAACGAGCCCGCGCCGAAGAAGAATTTGTGTCAATGGAGTATTTACAAAGCCTACACAAACACCACGAGAACTGGTTAATCGAAAATAAGCCCCAAACAAACAGCATACCCGTTGTTGTTGTGGATGGAAATCAGAATGCGGCTTGTATGCTTTCAGAATATCAAAAAATAGAACAAATGCTGCAGCTGCCCCAAGAAACACGAATCTCAACTTACAATAGCATAAAATAATAAATCGATAATTTTATTGATATAAAAAAAAAATATACTTTATTTTGCTTTTTCACACACAACACATTTTTTCTTATTTTAACCGATCTACAACAATTTCCTAACTTCGCTAGTCAACGGATTGTATTCTACAATTCTATCGTGGAGTAATAGACAAAATGCTGTTGTCTTTGGCGGAAACATGCTTGCAAGCAAATAGCGATATCCTTTATTATTGGCTGATGATAGTTATCGCATTTATTCTATTAATTGTGATTTTTTTAATTCTTCAATAATTGATATTATTTCGTTGTTTTGATTATTGTGATCTGTTTGTTGCGATGCAATGAGTAACTGCAATCGACTTACTAATTCATTCGGATCATCCCAATTTATATAGTCTTTCTGTTTGTTGGGTGTTTGCATTAAGCTGTAGTTGTTGTATTTAATGTTGACCATTCGTTTTAACCCCCTTCCTTCTTTGCTATTCAACAGCTTAGAAATTATTTGTGTATACTTAAAGCCTCGATTTCCATTAACTTGACTACTGCTGTCATAAGATCGCCTGTGAGCATTACTATGCAGAAGAATATTTTTATAATTCTCTAAATCTTCATTGGTATATAATGTTTGATCTGGGTTCTTCATAAAAAGCAGTTCAAATAAGCCTTGAGTTCCCATATAAGAATTCTCATCTACAACTATTTGTTTGCCATCGATTACGAAATTCGAATTTCCTATCTTCCAATTATCCTCAGCATCGTCATCCTTATATACACCATAAATACTATCAATTATAGTCGGTTGATTTACATAAATATCTAGATATTGTTTAGCAATATCCGAAAAATGGTTTTGCTTCATGTACTCTTCAAGATGTTTTTCTCCTTCCGGAGACGTTACATATTTACGAATAGCTTTTGTAGAAGAATTAGATGAAGTGCTGGTGCGGTTAAGTTTTCGCTCAAGCTTTGCTGGAGGAGGAGTTTTGAAACTATCATCTTCTTCACTATCTTCCTTCTAAAATATTTCGATCTTTCTTTCAATAGGTTCTACTTTGCTTTTGAAATGATATTTGCTGCATCGAAAGGGATTCGATATATTCATAATACTATAAAAGCAAAATCACAGCATCGAAGCAGTTCATAAATAGATTAGATCTGTTAAAAGCATCAGTTCAACAGTTGAAAGCAGTTCAACAGTTGAAAGCAGTTCAATAGCTGTTAACAGGACCAGTTTAACAGTTCAAAGCAGTTCAATAGCAGTTCAAAGGTCCACATTAACAGCTCATATCAGTTCAGTTGCAGTTCAAAGGATCGGTTTGATGCAGCTCGATAGCTGTTCAATACAGTTTGATAACAGTTCAATACGGTTTGAGTGGTGCAGCGGTGAAGATACATAGTTCCAAACAATTCGAAAAAGGAACAAATAGATTTAGGTGCAGCAAATATCATTTCAAAATCAAATTAGAACCTATTGAAAGAATATTTCGAAATATTTTAGAGACCTTTCGAAACTTGAAGACAAATTGCTGCTGCTGTTGCCCCCCATAAACAATGAAAAGGACAATGTATGATAAACAGTTACTCAGTGATATTGTAAAGACAACCAATA
>CAWWDL010000260.1:0-14644 GCA_963942545.1 Oxycera nigricornis | reverse complement strand
GGACTCCATCATTTAGATCCTCGTCCGCTGAATGTACAGTCGGTCCACTAGTACTTTTTGTGGATTTATTTTCTCCTCGGATTTCATAGGCGTTTACCGTTCTTAAGTTTGATTCGACTTAATGCGTCGGCGTTTGAATTCTGCGTATCTTTTTAATAAATAAACTTGTAGTTAGTTTCAACCGCCATCTAACAAGTTGTTGCGGATCAATTCTCATTCTTGTAGTTCACTTTTTCAATTCTTCCAAATTTGGAATATATTTAAATTTCCCTCAGTACACGTCCAAATAATCAGCATTGGCAGTACTAAATCCCAATTTAGTAATCCACCACACGCGCTAGCTCTCTTGAGAGGTGAGTTCAAGTGATCGAGCGCGAATCGGTTCTCTTTGCATGCTGTCGCCTTCTGATTGGCCGAAAACATTTTGGCATATTACCATATATGGTAATAAAGGAAGCAAAAATGCTTCGACGTGTGATCGCGGTGAAGTGTGGGGGAGGTGAGTGAAGATGGTTGAGTTGGATGGGAGAGTGAAGATCGGAAAGTCGTCGCGGTAGTTGAGTTTTGATTGAACGCCTGGAATCTGATGATACATCCTGATGTGGGCTCGGTCTGGATGTCTTTATAACGCTGTGATTTTGTGACGCGACCTGCTTTCCGAGGAGAGGTAAGGTTTCTCGTCGGAGTTCTCGCATAAACAATTAGAAGCACCGTGGGTAAACTCGCGCAGTTCATTGAAGCCGCTCACTGGGCTACAGAGCCCCCCAAAAGTGCCTTTCGCGACCAGCCCTATTGTCACCGAAAGCTGTGTATGGGGAGAGTGTGTGCTGATATCAACCACGGTTGGTGCGCATTTGAACGCTTTATGGAAATATGGAAAACAATAACAAATTGAAATAGCCCCACATCTCTCTCCGTGGCCAATGCTGCAATAGTGCAGGGAAGTTCAAACGAAATCAACAATCAAACCGCCAGGATTAAGCAGATCCAACATCATGGCAGTTTGAGTTCAGAAACATCCTCCAATGCCTGTGTGAATGGCTCGAAAAGAAAATATGATAAGTGTTTTAAATACTTTTGTCTCTTAAGCAGATAAGAAATTAAATAAATATATATAAATATATATAAAAAAATATATAAACAAGTGAAAATAATATGAAGTGAGTTTTTCATGGTTCTCCCCTCCTCAGCATGTGCGTGATTGGGTTTTGTCCGGTTCTTAACGTGTCCTTTTTGTTTCGATGTGATTTTATTAGCTCACGACCTGGTGAGCTAGCCGGTTTGAAAAAACATTTTTATCTATGGTCGCCACTATGCGGCCACTGTTGGTGGCTGCTCCGCACGGGGGCCTCCTCTCGGCGGTCACCTTCCATGTTGCGTCCGAAGTGGCGGGGCACATGGAGGATGATTGGCTGGGAGGGAGGTGAGTGAATGCGGGGCACGCAACACATGGCGCCCAAACGTTTCGGCCTTTTGCCTTTCTAAATTCTAAATTCTAACCTCTAAATTCAAGTTTCATAGTGTTGTCGAAATTCGGAAAAGTGTCGAGTAATTCGCGTAGTTTGTTTGAATCGGGATTGTGATTATCTCAATCACACCCAGTAATCGCTTCCACGTTTGAAACCGTCGCAATCCCAGTTTCGACACACTTCTATATAAATAAATAAAATAAATTCACTTTTAACTTGTAGTCGTCGAATAATTTGTTCGAATCGTAAATCATCTCGTTTTACGTACTTCACATTTTGTTGTGACACACAATTTAAGTGTCTAATTAAATTTTGTATCTGATCGCGTATTGTCTGTTGGTGGGGAGACCAAATATATCCTTTAATATATATATATCACTTCATGTTATTCCGATTCGTATGTGAATCGACACAATAATACTAAGTCATACTTTGTAAAACACTTTTGTAAAAACTATGAACAATAATTTAAGTCAAAAAAATTTATGTAAATTCATGTAAAACTATTGTAAACCACTCACACTCACACTCCTACAATCGGTTTCGGTAGTACGCGTTTAGTATCTTCGCCGCGTTTAATAGTTGAACGTATCGCCCATTGGCGTATAATTGATATATTTAGCGTAGTTTTGTGGCTTTTCGCTATAAGCGAGTAATTTGGACCGCCTTTTTGAGTTAGCCAGAGTATCGTTAAGTTGTAATATAGTATCGTGTACTATAGTATCGTATAATATCGTATCTTATCCTATCGTTTCGTGTAATATCCTATTCGGTAAAATAACTTAATCTTTTTATATAATCCGCGCAAACATTTAGTCGCTCTATCACTTAACACTACACATAATAACTAATATCTTAATTTATATATATCATTCTATCCTGCAACATGGATATTCCTCAGGCATTTTGGCCCAAAGTAGTATCTTCTCCGGTTACGTCTCGGGAAATCAGACCATCCCTCGAGTTAGGGAGTGAGTCCAATCCTTTTTCCATTAATCATCCGCTACAAGTGTCTGAAGTGGGAGGCAGTTCCCCACCTAATCAATCCGTGGTGATAAACATTCCGCCCGAACAATGTCAGGCGCCCATCATTTTCAACAGTCCGAAACACATTGTGACTGAAAAACCTATCCTCACTGCGGATTTATATATGTTAAATCAAGGTGAACACTTTCGGTATGTAAGTCCGACACAACCTGTAGGTGAGGTGAAAACTCCACCCCCTACGTATCCAGACGTTCCTTATACCCATAGTTTTTCTCCAACTGGGAGGGAAACCTCAAACACATCTGTTGGTCATAATGTACCCATATTTAAATGGGGCATCATGTTTGATGGAACCAACTCTAGTCTCAACGCCGAGACCTTCATATTCCAAGTCGAGACTCTTTCTCGCACATATCAGGTTTCGTTTGCAGAACTCATCGCGAGTTTCCATTTGCTAGTTCGTGGACCAGCAGCGGTCTGGTATTGGAAATATCTCCAACTACATTCCCAGTCCTTTGATTGGGACGGCTTTAAGGCCGCTTTTCTGAGTCGGTATGGCTCTCTTACCTCCGATGTGGACATCCGACGACGTATTGACGCGCGGATTCAAAAACCCTCTGAAATCTTCATTGAGTTCTTTGATGCTGTTGAAGGACTGACCCTTCAGCTTCGGCATCCATTACCGGACACTGACCTACAAGTCATCCTATATCGCAACATGTCCACCCGTCTGAGCGATCACCTAGCTGGTCGCACCTTTAACAACACTTGCGAACTAGTTCAATGTTGTATTTCCGTCGAGAGTGTATGGAACATCAACTCAACCTGTTATAGTACCTGTCGAGTCCATACTTAACGATTCTGTTTCCGTAACGTCACCTCATATAGGGCATCCCCCTATTAAATCTAAATGTCGCCTACTGTCCAATAGTCGCCTACGTCGGTGTAAACGTACGGCATTATATTTTTACAAACTTCGTCAACTGCGTAAGGCAGTAATACATTCCATATATTCCGATGATCCTTCTGCTGATTCCCGACCTTTTCGTGAAATAGCCATTAATGGGCATAAACTCTCTGGGTTACACGATAGTGGAGCTAGCGTTAGCGTTTTGGGTCACGGGGCTTTAGACCTTATATCTAAATTACAACTTTATCTGCATTCTTCCAAATTCCATATTAGTACTGCTTCTGGACAACATGTCTCCGCGTTAGGTTATGTAGACACTTCAGTCTCCTTCGGAAACTTAATCAAACCCATTCGATTTTTAGTAGTCCCTTCTCTAGGACATTCCGTGTATCTTGGCATCGATTTTTGGAACGCATTTAATATCGTACCTTTTCAGTTACCTTCTCTACAAGTACTTGATACTGTTTCTAGCTCTAAAGGTGATGTGTATCATCATCTACCTACAGCGCAGCAAATGCAGCTTCAATCTGTTATCCAGACCTTTCCGTCCTTTAACGAGCGTGGCTTGGGGAAAACTTCTCTTTTGAGTCATATTATCGATACGGGTTCTGCTAAACCCGTTAAACAACGTCACTATTCAGTGTCTCCTATTATTCAATCTCAGCTATATTACGAATTAGATCGTATGCTTTCTCTTGGCGTTATAGAGGAAAGTCAGAGGTCATGGAGTTCTCCCGTCACTTTGGTCCGCAAACCCGGTAAAAATCGGCTATGTCTGGACGCTCGTCGGGTTAACGAAGTCACTATCAAGGATGCATATCCACTTCCGCTAATTGAGGGTCTCTTATCTCGTCTACAATCTACTAAATTTATAACCAGTCTAGATCTCAAGGACGCCTTCTGGCAAATTCCTTTATCTTTGGAGTCTCGCGAAAAGACCGCTTTTACAGTCCCTGGTCGTCCTCTATATCATTTCACTGTTATGCCTTTTGGTCTTTGCAACGCCCCACAAACTATGTGTCGCCTCATGCATAAAGTCATTCCGCACGAGTATCATGACAAAATTTTCGTCTATTTAGACGACCTACTCATTACTAGTGCCACCTTTGAGGAACATTTAGATCTATTAAGTAAAGTAGCTCAATTTCTCACTTCCGCCGGCCTTACTATTAACGTCGACAAAAGTAAATTCATTCAACGCGAGATCAAATATCTCGGATATATAGTCAGTGACGGTATCCTAAAAACCGATTCGGATAAAATTTCTAGTATTGTTGACTACCCCACTCCTAGGTCCGCTAAGGAAGTACGGCGTTTTATGGGAATGGCGGGTTGGTATCGTCGTTTCATCCTTCGCTTCGTCAGTATCACTGCGCCTCTAACCGATTTACTTCAGAGCAAGCGTTCGTTTAAGTGGAATGACTCCGCCGAAAACGCTTTCTCGCAAATAAAACAAGCCTTAATTTCGGCTCCAGTTTTAATTAATCCAGACTTCAGTAAACCCTTCTTCATACAGTGTGACGCCAGTACTACCGGTATCGGTAGCGTGTTATTTCAAAAGTACGAGGATGGTAAAGAGCATCCTATTGCTTTTATGTCCAGTAATTTAAATTCGGCCCAACGTAACTATACTATCACGGAACTCGAATGCCTTGCGGCTGTTCAAAGTGTAAAAAAATTTCGTGCCTATATCGAGGGGTTTTCTTTTACTATCATTACCGATCATGCCAGCCTCAAGTGGCTGATGCGACAAACTGATCTTTCCGGCAGACTGGCTCGTTGGAGTCTCAAACTACAAGGATTTGACTTTCAAATCCAACACTGCAAAGGATCCGTAAACGTCGTCCCAGACGCGTTGTCACGCGTACATGAAGGTATTGTAGCCGGCAATATCTCTATTCTCTCTGACCAAACTTTAACTTCAATTCTTCCGGAACATGCTTCTCTGCATCCTTTAATTCCTGAGTCAGCCTTTAGTGACTCTTCATATCTAGAGCGTATCGATCTCATACATAAAAACCCCGATAAATTTTCTAATATTTGGGTACAAAACGAAAAAATCTATATTAATACCGGTGTCATGTCGGATGACCAAGTAAATATCCCTCAAACTAAACTATGGGTGCCCGATAGTGTACAACAACTTCTTATCTCTCACAGTCATAGCTCCCCTGTATCCGCACATGGTGGTGTCCATAAAACCGCCGAAATATTGCGTCGGTATTTCTATTGGCCTCGTCTCAAACTCGACGTCCGTAAATTTATTAGTCAATGTTCTGTCTGCAAACAGACAAAGTCTAATAACCAAACTCTACGTCCTCCTCTCGGACAAATGCGTATTTCTGAGCGTCCACTGCAACGCCTGTTCATTGACTTTCTGGGTCCATATCCCCGTTCTAAGTTCGGAAATACGCAACTTTTCGTGGTGCTAGACCACTATTCCAAATTTCTATGGCTTAAGGCTATGCCTAAGGCAACCGCCGAATCCGTGGTGAACTTTCTTTCCGAAAATATTTTCCATACTTTTGGCGTTCCTGAATTTATTCATTCCGATAACGGAGTGCAATTTGTGTCTAGAGTTTTCACGCAACTTCTGTCAGACTACAATATCACCCAAGTTCTAAATCCTCGATATTCTCCGCAGTCCAACGCTTCTGAGCGTGCCAATCAATCCATTCTATCCGCTATTCGCTCTTATATTGGTGACGACCATCGTAATTGGGACCGTTCCCTGGTGGAAACATGCGCTGCATTTAGGAACGTAGTGCATGAATCCACTGGTTGTTCACCGCACTTCCTAATGTTCGGATTTCAGGCTATTAGACATGGCTCGGACTACACTCTCCTACGTAAATTATCTTCTTTAGCTGATGGTCAACTAAGTGTCACGGAGCGCAACGACAAAATGCGCGATATTCAAATCAAGGTCCAATCTAAACTTCAAGAATCCTACTTAAAGGGTAAACGCAGATACGACTTGCGTAGTAAGCCCCGAATGTTTCAGCCCGGTCAAGCTGTATATGTCATTAATCATGTCTTGAGTAAGGCTGTTGATCGGTTTTCCGCCAAACTCGCCCCGAAGTTTGTGCCCAGAATCATTGTTCGACCTGTGGGACAGGTTGCCTACGAAGTTCGGGATATGTCCGGTAAAACTCTTGGTGTATGTCACGCACAGGACATTAAGAGTTAACTTCGATCTGTATATTTTGTTAATAGCTATCTGTATATATATCGTACATATATTAGTATGTCATAGTTTTTGAAAAAAATAAGTCTAGATATTATTAGGTGAGGTGGTAGATATCGGTAGTATTTAGTACAGGACGTGGTCCCTTATAAAAATAGTAGTCCAATGAGTTTTCCTAATGGCCTCATCGTGTGACGTATCGGTTGCATTAGTGTGGATACGTATATTAGTTAGTTTGTTTCGTGATCCAATGAGTTTTCCTAATGGCCTCGTCGTGTGACGTATCGGTTGCATTAGTGTGGACGTATATTAGTAAGTTTGTTTCGAAGTCCAATGAGTTTCCTAATGGCCTCGTCGTGTGACGTAACGGTTGCATTAGTGTGGACGGGTATTGTATTAGGATATATATCTGCATCGCATATAGTTAGGTGGTACCTTATTTGGTATCTGTTCATATATCTGTGGGTTGTCTTATTGGGTTTGGAGTCATAAAATGCTAGAGAATTGACGACCTCTGGGGTCCCTAAACTAGTCCGCGTTGAGCGTTGACGTCTGTATATAATGTAGATATTTTGGTGTAGTATATAGGTGTATATATCAGATTATGTAATTAGGCTCACACGAAGTGAGAACATTTTTTTTGTTAACCATAGTTCCATGATCTTCATTCTATTTCATTAATCACCTTTCCAACACGCCCGTGTTTCATTTTGTTTGATAAATCAGTAACCCGCCGTCGATAGGTTCCGTTTCTGTTTTTGGCTAGTTCGACTACTTAGTTAGTTTTGAAGGCTTATTTCGGGTAAAACTGTCGATTGAGTAGGGTTACGTTAACGTAATACCGTATCGAGGAACTTGCGTGAACATGTATGATGATTTCGACGTTAATACGTTTTGACTACATCTGCCTAGCCTCATACCAACCTTGAGATCTTCCATTACTTAGAGTTCATACATAGCCCGGCTCTATTGTGGAGAGACTCTTCTCAGGGCGGGGTCGTCCCCACGTTCTGTTGCGGATCAATTCTCATTCTTGTAGTTCACTTTTTCAATTCTTCCAAATTTAGAATATATTTAAATTTCCCTCAGTACACGTCCAAATAATCAGCATTGGCAGTACTAAATCCCAATTTAGTAATCCACCACACGCGCTAGCTCTCTTGAGAGGTGAGTTCAAGTGATCGAGCGCGAATCGGTTCTCTTTGCATGCTGTCGCCTTCTGATTGGCCGAAAACATTTTGGCATATTACCATATATGGTAATAAAGGAAGCAAAAATGCTTCGAAGTGTGATCGCGGTGAAGTGTGGGGGAGGTGAGTGAAAGATGGTTGAGTTGGATGGGAGAGTGAAGATCGGAAAGTCGTCGCGGTAGTTGAGTTTTGATTGAACGCCTGGAATCTGATGATACATCCTGATGTGGGCTCGGTCCTGGATGTCTTTATAACGCTGTGATTTTGTGACGCGACCTGCTTTCCGAGGAGAGGTAAGGTTTATCGTCGGAGTTCTCGCATAAACAATTAGAAGCACCGTGGGTAAACTCTCGCAGTTCATTGAAGCCGCTCACTGGGCTACAGAGCCCCCAAAAGTGCCTTTCGCGACCAGCCCTATTGTCATCGAAAGCTGTGTATGGGAGAGTGTGTGCTGATAACAACCACGGTTTGGTGCGCATTTGAACGCTTTATGGAAATATGGAAAACAATAACAAATTGAAATAGCCCCACATCTCTCTCCGTGGCCAATGCTGCAATAGTGCAGGGAAGTTCAAACGAAATCAACAATCAAACCGGCAGGATTAAGCAGACCCAACATCATGGCAGTTTGAGTTCAGAAACATCCTGCAATGCCTGTGTGAATGGCTCGAAAAGAAAATATGATAAGTGTTTAAATACTTTTGTCTCTTAAGCAGATAAGAAATTAAATAAATATATATAAATATATATAAAAAAATATATAAACAAGTGAAAATAATATGAAGTGAGTTTTTCATGGTTCTCCCCTTATCAGCATGTGCGTGATTGGGTTTTGTCCGGTTCTTAACGTGTCCTTTTTGTTTCGATGTGATTTTATTAGCCCACGACCTGGTGAGCTAGCCGGTTTAAAAAAACATTTTTATCTATGGTCGCCACTATGCGGCCACTGTTGGTGGCTGCTCCGCACGGGGGCCTCCTCTCGGCGGTCACCTTCCATGTTGCGTCCGAAGTGGCGGGGCACATGGAGGATGATTGGCTGGGAGGGAGGTGAGTGAATGCGGGGCACGCAACAAAGTCTAGCGTTAGATTCTTTAAAACATAACAACCACACAAGGGGTTTATAATCTGTTACTATAATGAACTGCTGATCAAATAGATACGGTCGAAAGTATTTGGTTGCCAAAACTAACGCAAGCAACTCCTTCTCAATAGCAAAATAGACGTGGTTAGTGTCCGACTTGCAAAACAAATAGGTTTATCACTACCTATAATACCTTGCGCTAAAAAGGCGCCAATAGCGTAGTCACTAGCGTCTGTTGTTAAAATAAATGAAGGGCACAGGGGAAGAACGATCTAAGTCACATTATAGTATGAAATGAGTTATACATGCTTTCTTATGCGTTGTAAACTGCTCTTTTAGATCAGATAGTCTAAATGCTCGAAGAAACAGTCTAAGTCGTAGTAAATGCAGTATAACTAATCTATGGTTGATGGAAGAGCGATCTAAGTCCATACGATTGTATGAACACCGATGCTAGTCCACGCACACGCAAATTTCCCTCTAATGTGATGTTAACAAGTGAAATAAGGACGTTGTTCCTATTTTTTGAGCATTTCTGTCTATTGTGTTAAAATAATGAGTTCAAGTGCAAATAGTGATACCGATTACGTCAAGTCATTGTGTAATTTTACCCTTAAAAGAAGATCTTATGGTCGCATTCGAGATGCTACAAAGAGGATCAGAAATCTTTTCTATGCAACTGGTGAATCATGCGAGTGTAAGAGATTGAAATGTTTTGAAAATATATTTGGGAAGCAGAAACGTATACTGATCAATAAATTCAATTCCCTCAAAGACAGAAACGAGCAAAATAACCATCTATGCGGGCTTATAAATACTGATGATGTAAAATGTAGGCGACCCAGACGTGAACAAAATGTGGCAAATTTGCGAGACAGCTCTTTTCCCTTCAAGAGTAGATTGGCGCAAGAAAATGGTGCTTTCAGAGAGATAGTGTCAAAAAGCATTTATATCTACATGGAATCACAAATAGACGACTTATAACATTGAAAAGGTATTTGAAGGAAACTGGAAGTTAGTGTCATGATAGAAGAGGAACTCACCAAAATCAACCTCATACGGTACCAGCTGAAACTTTAATAGGATCACATCAAAAGTTTCAAAAAAAGGGTATCAGCCTGTGAGTTATGAAACTAACAGGAATATTTTTCTTAAAGTCTTCAACATTGGTTTCGGCTATCCTAGAACTGACACCTGCACCCACAATAATAATATGAATAAGCTGGAATTGAATGGGGTATGTTAGTTTGACGGGTTCTAAAATTTTGCTGGCTGCAAAGTTACTATTAAAGTTGGTTTTGGCTTTTAATTTGGAGACCCGAATCCTTATATAATAAATGTATGAAGGATAATAGAAAATTGGTTGTTTATCAGCTTAACTACTATATGTATTAATTAAGCTGTTTGCTCCACAAATTACTGGTATAATTGCTCAAATATTTACTTTTTTATTTCTAAATAGAGGTTAATGTAAATGTAAAGGCAAAAATTCCAAATTAGGAATTTAAATGAAATGTCGATACAGACTTGCCAGTTTGAGTTATCTATTCAAAGTGTTTCATTATAATTACTTACGTGGTATTTATACAAAATTGTTATCATCATCATACATGTCTTATATCTACTAAACCTATTTACAAAGAAGCCGTGAGGTGCGCCCTTGAGATTCACACGAAAAACTTCCCAATAAAATCTAGATAACTATCAAATACAATAATAAAATTAATAATATTGGTAATGAAACATTTCAATAATTGGAATGAGTCTGTGTGTTCACATATGAATGTTTTCTTTTAGTTAAAAAAACTACTAGTTTTTTTTGATAAGTTATTTTTAAAGCACTCGGTCTTCTAAATCATTGATTGTTGCTGTACTAAATTTATTTAAAAAATTATCAAATCTTACAAATGATAATACGTTCTGATCAACACCACAACCACATCATTAGAGTAAGTGAAATTAGGTAGCATTATATCAATATCTTATTCATATAAGGGATTGCTTTTTAGTCATAGGGCTTTATAGTCAACAATGATATTAGACTGCAATTCTAAAAGAGCAATTTCGCTTAGGCTTAAAGGAGTATTCTTATATTATTATTATATTTTATATATGATAGCAACAATGACTAAGAAATACAAGAGGCAAAGTAACTTATAGAACGTTGAGCGAGATAGAAACGACAGAGTTTCTACTTGACCGGCGGACAATCGACGGACACAATTTTCGAACTGAAAAAAATGGCAGCGCACAGACAACGGTTTCAGGTTTGGACACAGATTCGAAATCAAGAAGCGTAAGCAGCGAAACACCTAACGAGGAGTTGGCGTTGACCGGAACGAATTGTAAATACTAGTATGCATGTAAATTAAGTTTTTCTATTCATAATAAGTGAAAAGCCAAGTGAAATGTGCTTTTGTATGCGATTCCATTTTTTTATCTCGGACTTCGTTTCGTTCTTGCCGGCTGTGTACAGAGTTTCTCGAGGTTAGTTCATTTGTAAGTGGTGGGTTCGAACCTTTTAGTCTCAAATGATACAAACAATTACTCTGCGCCTCTTCGTGGGCGAGCGCCGGGCGAAAATGCCCCGTTGTGATACGATGATTTGCAGTAAATTATGCGCGTAACAATTAATAATGAACAAATCTTAGGCAACGACAGGCCCATTTCGATACCACAAGAAGATTAGGACGCCACGAGAACCTAGCTATGGGATGATGAGAACCATTTGGATTCTCTAATGAAGATGACTATGCAGCTAATATTTAAATGAGCTACTTCCATGAGGTTATCCAGAAAGGGTGAGCCTAATGTTGGCATGCGTCTTCTGGATAGTGCTGAGTATACGCACAGAAATTGTATCGTTTCTTCTGCAGCGATCTGCAGCTTCGGCGAAAATCTTTGAAGGGAAAACCTAATCGCGGAATTTCGTACGTTCTTTTGAAGAGCACAAGTTCCGTTTCCTGCGGATATATCTTTAGACTACCATCTTCGTTTCAGTTGGAGAGGATATCTAGGGCGAAGTTTAGTCTTTCAGATAACGTGACAAATTTGCTTGATATGGTTATTACAATACCGCCAGCATAGGCTACGACCTTGCAGAGTGATGTCCAACACCTCCTTATGGTGCGACATAGCAATGGTAGGTTCATTACCTTTATTACCTAGGTCCAAGTCATGCAGTAGAATAAAATCAAAGATTGACTCATCCCGTTTGTTCGTATGGATGCTACCCCAAATGTGATGATGGACATTTTCCGCTCCGATTATGATGAGAGTTCCACGTGCAGTGGTTTCCCTTGTAATCCGCTGCAGGCTAATGGGAGGTGACAGGAAATCGTATGGCATATAGCAGGAAACAGCCCAGATAGGTTTGGACTGCCTCTCCACTGCTATGGCAATGGTGTCCTGGCCACTGATATTATAGAAAGCTAAAAACTTCAACCTTTCCATTATTAGTATATATGCTTTCAGTTTACCTATATTGTTGAGGGATACTGTCCTGTATCCCTTCATCTAGAGCCCACAAACCTTGTTACATATAAGTCAAGGTTCCTTGGCCAAATATTAGCTCCTCTCCTTTTTGAGCCAGGTGGTGGAGCAGCGCAGCAGATGCCGCGTTAGCGTGCTGGAGGTTTATTTGGGGAGAAACCTCAACATTCCGACACACCGTTTTGTCCACCTCCTCGACAGATGAAGACATTTTCTCATAATAGTCGAGGGATTGGAGAAATCTCCAGCCAACTCGCAGTGAACATGGTACTTCTTTCGTCGTCGTTGTGAAGCTCTGATTCGGAAAGGTCCGCGGTTGGGTCTGCTAAGGCTTCCCCAGTCAATGCTGTGATGCTTTTCCAGTGCGATTTTTGCGGTATATTCGACTCGTTCACCTCGTCGTGAACATATCACTGAAGAAGGCTACGAGTAGTAGCCGATATATATACATATATATATATATATATATATATATATATATATATATATGTATATATATATATATATATTTGATAAATCAAAAATAAAATTTGGTAAAAAAAAGTCACGACGTTTATTAACTTCCCAGTATATGGGAAGTTCTTGTAATCGCCTCGAAAATCGAAATTGAAATTTTCATAATTTCTTTACGTTTTGAGGTCTATAGAGTATATATAAAGTGTTTTTAGAAAGGGAGATGTGTGTGTGTGTGTGTGTGTACGTACGTACGAACGTACGTACGTTCGTGGACACTTTTTTCTACGAGCATAACTCACGTAAACAAAGTCGTATTGACTTCGTTAAGGTGTCAATCGAAGCGTCTTTGCAATTTTAAGAGCTGATTAGTTTTTGGTATACTTCGGTCGGGGGGGGGTTTGCTGTTTTGCCCGTTTGAAGGTCATTTCTGTCATGCGTTATATCTCGCGAACCCAATGTAAGATTTGCATGATTGAGGTGTCAATCGACGCGTGTTAACATTATTGTGATTCTATCAAGTTTCTAAAAAAATTCTTGGAGCCGTTTTTTATTTTTTTAAAAAAAGTGCAAAAAATTGGGTTTTTTTTTTTAAAACAATAAATTTTTAACCTTATTTTCAAGTCCAAGTAATCAATGTTTGTAAAATTTATATACTCCAAACAATGATTGTAAAAAAAACATCAAAACTTTTTCTCATGATTATGTAAAAAATTAAATTAAAAATTAAAAATCATTAAAAGTCATCATGATTTTCAAGGTCATTTTTATCATTCACTAGATCTCACGAACCAGATATAATATTTGCATCAATATGGTATCAGCTGACGTATATTAACATCTTTGTGAAGTTTTCAACATTATAAATATTAGTTTAAGCCATTTTTTTAGTTTAATAGAAGAAAATGCGAAAAATTTGGTTTTTTTTTCATAAAAAAATATTTTTTTACTTGATTTGCACTGCACAGTGATACCAGTTTATAAAATTTATACATTCTTATCAGTTTTTGAAGAGAAAGCAGCAAAAAATTGTTCCATGATTATGAAAAAAATTAAATAAAAAATAATAAATCATTCATGTAAAGAGGGTTCATACGAATGATATTAGTTTATATTTTTTATTCTAACAAAATTGTTGTAAATTCAATCAAAGTGTTATAATAT
This sequence comes from Oxycera nigricornis, assembly GCA_963942545.1. Classification (NCBI taxonomy): domain Eukaryota; kingdom Metazoa; phylum Arthropoda; class Insecta; order Diptera; family Stratiomyidae; genus Oxycera; species Oxycera nigricornis. The sequence goes on along the minus strand of CAWWDL010000260.1, from coordinate 711 downwards.
TCACATAATTTGAGCAGATTTTTAATAGTTTTATAGTCTTTTAATTAAAAAAACTGCTTAAATTTTGAAAACCAACAAAATTTCAATCAAATTTGCATTTGCGGTATCAACGCTTTGAATGGTAAAATGTTTTGTAGTCAATACTTTGCAAGATCATTTGCTTTAAAAAGCTTTCATCGAATAAAAAATTGTAGTTTTTAGTAGATTCATTCTTTAGTAATCGTAAGATTTCAATAACCATCATCATTTGTAATACATTTCACTTTTTACATGCAATTGAACCTATTTTTGACTGCATACACAAAATTTTCAAGACCAAAAAGGCCCCCACCGATTGATCCGCGTGAATATTCAATCTGTCCTCAACGACCAAAAACCTTACGTAATCAATGGACCCTCCCCTAGACGATTTGATTCATATTAACTCATTCCTGTTACTGCTATGAATACCTCGCATTGTTATTACTTAAAGTAGTATTATTTTCAAAATTATTATTGTGTTTAATGTTGTTGATGTTAATGTAGATATTACTGGGAAGTTGACCGTGTGGACCTCAAGGGTCGCACCTCGCGGCTTGTTATTATTAAATTTCACTTACATTAATAATGTGGTTGTGATATTAATCAAAGTGTATTTGTTACTTTCTTGAACAATTTTGATACCGCCGTTTTTTAATTTAAAAAAATGAAAAAATTAAGTTAAAGAGAATG
>CAWWDL010000259.1:12500-29735 GCA_963942545.1 Oxycera nigricornis | reverse complement strand
GTATGGAGGTACGTGGGAATTTGTGTCGTTTTCCATTAGGTTCTAATAGAACTTGCACCGCTCGTATGGAGCTTAGTGCGGGCATGTGTTTTTGAGTCAAGCCCTTCGAAAGTCCATTTCTTTTGTATGGAACGTGTTCATAATTTGTGGTTTTCATTTGAAAATCGGTTTTATACCGCTCTATCAGCATGTTTTGAAATTTTTCATTAGGATCTAATGAGGCCCACACCTCTCTCGTATGGAGGTACGTGGGAATTTGTGTCGTTTTCCATTAGGTTCTAATAGAACTTGCACCGCTCGTATGGAGCTTAGTGCGGGCATGTGTTTTTGAGTCAAGCCCTTCGAAAGTCCATTTCTTTTGTATGGAACGTGTTCATAATTTGTGGTTTTCATTTGAAAATCGGTTTTATACCGCTCTATCAGCATGTTTTGAAATTTTTCATTAGGATCTAATGAGGCCCACACCTCTCTCGTATGGAGGTACGTGGGAATTTGTGTCGTTTTCCATTAGGTTCTAATAGAACTTGCACCGCTCGTATGGAGCTTAGTGCGGGCATGTGTTTTTGAGTCAAGCCCTTCGAAAGTCCATTTCTTTTGTATGGAACGTGTTCATAATTTGTGGTTTTCATTTGAAAATCGGTTTTATACCGCTCTATCAGCATGTTTTGAAATTTTTCATTAGGATCTAATGAGGCCCACACCTCTCTCGTATGGAGGTACGTGGGAATTTGTGTCGTTTTCCATTAGGTTCTAATAGAACTTGCACCGCTCGTATGGAGCTTAGTGCGGGCATGTGTTTTTGAGTCAAGCCCTTCGAAAGTCCATTTCTTTTGTATGGAACGTGTTCATAATTTGTGGTTTTCATTTGAAAATCGGTTTTATACCGCTCTATCAGCATGTTTTGAAATTTTTCATTAGGATCTAATGAGGCCCACACCTCTCTCGTATGGAGGTACGTGGGAATTTGTGTCGTTTTCCATTAGGTTCTAATAGAACTTGCACCGCTCGTATGGAGCTTAGTGCGGGCATGTGTTTTTGAGTCAAGCCCTTCGAAAGTCCATTTCTTTTGTATGGAACGTGTTCATAATTTGTGGTTTTCATTTGAAAATCGGTTTTATACCGCTCTATCAGCATGTTTTGAAATTTTTCATTAGGATCTAATGAGGCCCACACCTCTCTCGTATGGAGGTACGTGGGAATTTGTGTCGTTTTCCATTAGGTTCTAATAGAACTTGCACCGCTCGTATGGAGCTTAGTGCGGGCATGTGTTTTTGAGTCAAGCCCTTCGAAAGTCCATTTCTTTTGTATGGAACGTGTTCATAATTTGTGGTTTTCATTTGAAAATCGGTTTTATACCGCTCTATCAGCATGTTTTGAAATTTTTCATTAGGATCTAATGAGGCCCACACCTCTCTCGTATGGAGGTACGTGGGAATTTGTGTCGTTTTCCATTAGGTTCTAATAGAACTTGCACCGCTCGTATGGAGCTTAGTGCGGGCATGTGTTTTTGAGTCAAGCCCTTCGAAAGTCCATTTCTTTTGTATGGAACGTGTTCATAATTTGTGGTTTTCATTTGAAAATCGGTTTTATACCGCTCTATCAGCATGTTTTGAAATTTTTCATTAGGATCTAATGAGGCCCACACCTCTCTCGTATGGAGGTACGTGGGAATTTGTGTCGTTTTCCATTAGGTTCTAATAGAACTTGCACCGCTCGTATGGAGCTTAGTGCGGGCATGTGTTTTTGAGTCAAGCCCTTCGAAAGTCCATTTCTTTTGTATGGAACGTGTTCATAATTTGTGGTTTTCATTTGAAAATCGGTTTTATACCGCTCTATCAGCATGTTTTGAAATTTTTCATTAGGATCTAATGAGGCCCACACCTCTCTCGTATGGAGGTACGTGGGAATTTGTGTCGTTTTCCATTAGGTTCTAATAGAACTTGCACCGCTCGTATGGAGCTTAGTGCGGGCATGTGTTTTTGAGTCAAGCCCTTCGAAAGTCCATTTCTTTTGTATGGAACGTGTTCATAATTTGTGGTTTTCATTTGAAAATCGGTTTTATACCGCTCTATCAGCATGTTTTGAAATTTTTCATTAGGATCTAATGAGGCCCACACCTCTCTCGTATGGAGGTACGTGGGAATTTGTGTCGTTTTCCATTAGGTTCTAATAGAACTTGCACCGCTCGTATGGAGCTTAGTGCGGGCATGTGTTTTTGAGTCAAGCCCTTCGAAAGTCCATTTCTTTTGTATGGAACGTGTTCATAATTTGTGGTTTTCATTTGAAAATCGGTTTTATACCGCTCTATCAGCATGTTTTGAAATTTTTCATTAGGATCTAATGAGGCCCACACCTCTCTCGTATGGAGGTACGTGGGAATTTGTGTCGTTTTCCATTAGGTTCTAATAGAACTTGCACCGCTCGTATGGAGCTTAGTGCGGAGCATGTGTTTTTGAGTCAAGCCCTTCGAAAGTCCATTTCTTTTGTATGGAACGTGTTCATAATTTGTGGTTTTCATTTGAAAATCGGTTTTATACCGCTCTATCAGCATGTTTTGAAATTTTTCATTAGGATCTAATGAGGCCCACACCTCTCTCGTATGGAGGTACGTGGGAATTTGTGTCGTTTTCCATTAGGTTCTAATAGAACTTGCACCGCTCGTATGGAGCTTAGTGCGGGCATGTGTTTTTGAGTCAAGCCCTTCGAAAGTCCATTTCTTTTGTATGGAACGTGTTCATAATTTGTGGTTTTCATTTGAAAATCGGTTTTATACCGCTCTATCAGCATGTTTTGAAATTTTTCATTAGGATCTAATGAGGCCCACACCTCTCTCGTATGGAGGTACGTGGGAATTTGTGTCGTTTTCCATTAGGTTCTAATAGAACTTGCACCGCTCGTATGGAGCTTAGTGCGGGCATGTGTTTTTGAGTCAAGCCCTTCGAAAGTCCATTTCTTTTGTATGGAACGTGTTCATAATTTGTGGTTTTCATTTGAAAATCGGTTTTATACCGCTCTATCAGCATGTTTTGAAATTTTTCATTAGGATCTAATGAGGCCCACACCTCTCTCGTATGGAGGTACGTGGGAATTTGTGTCGTTTTCCATTAGGTTCTAATAGAACTTGCACCGCTCGTATGGAGCTTAGTGCGGGCATGTGTTTTTGAGTCAAGCCCTTCGAAAGTCCATTTCTTTTGTATGGAACGTGTTCATAATTTGTGGTTTTCATTTGAAAATCGGTTTTATACCGCTCTATCAGCATGTTTTGAAATTTTTCATTAGGATCTAATGAGGCCCACACCTCTCTCGTATGGAGGTACGTGGGAATTTGTGTCGTTTTCCATTAGGTTCTAATAGAACTTGCACCGCTCGTATGGAGCTTAGTGCGGGCATGTGTTTTTGAGTCAAGCCCTTCGAAAGTCCATTTCTTTTGTATGGAACGTGTTCATAATTTGTGGTTTTCATTTGAAAATCGGTTTTATACCGCTCTATCAGCATGTTTTGAAATTTTTCATTAGGATCTAATGAGGCCCACACCTCTCTCGTATGGAGGTACGTGGGAATTTGTGTCGTTTTCCATTAGGTTCTAATAGAACTTGCACCGCTCGTATGGAGCTTAGTGCGGGCATGTGTTTTTGAGTCAAGCCCTTCGAAAGTCCATTTCTTTTGTATGGAACGTGTTCATAATTTGTGGTTTTCATTTGAAAATCGGTTTTATACCGCTCTATCAGCATGTTTTGAAATTTTTCATTAGGATCTAATGAGGCCCACACCTCTCTCGTATGGAGGTACGTGGGAATTTGTGTCGTTTTCCATTAGGTTCTAATAGAACTTGCACCGCTCGTATGGAGCTTAGTGCGGGCATGTGTTTTTGAGTCAAGCCCTTCGAAAGTCCATTTCTTTTGTATGGAACGTGTTCATAATTTGTGGTTTTCATTTGAAAATCGGTTTTATACCGCTCTATCAGCATGTTTTGAAATTTTTCATTAGGATCTAATGAGGCCCACACCTCTCTCGTATGGAGGTACGTGGGAATTTGTGTCGTTTTCCATTAGGTTCTAATAGAACTTGCACCGCTCGTATGGAGCTTAGTGCGGGCATGTGTTTTTGAGTCAAGCCCTTCGAAAGTCCATTTCTTTTGTATGGAACGTGTTCATAATTTGTGGTTTTCATTTGAAAATCGGTTTTATACCGCTCTATCAGCATGTTTTGAAATTTTTCATTAGGATCTAATGAGGCCCACACCTCTCTCGTATGGAGGTACGTGGGAATTTGTGTCGTTTTCCATTAGGTTCTAATAGAACTTGCACCGCTCGTATGGAGCTTAGTGCGGGCATGTGTTTTTGAGTCAAGCCCTTCGAAAGTCCATTTCTTTTGTATGGAACGTGTTCATAATTTGTGGTTTTCATTTGAAAATCGGTTTTATACCGCTCTATCAGCATGTTTTGAAATTTTTCATTAGGATCTAATGAGGCCCACACCTCTCTCGTATGGAGGTACGTGGGAATTTGTGTCGTTTTCCATTAGGTTCTAATAGAACTTGCACCGCTCGTATGGAGCTTAGTGCGGGCATGTGTTTTTGAGTCAAGCCCTTCGAAAGTCCATTTCTTTTGTATGGAACGTGTTCATAATTTGTGGTTTTCATTTGAAAATCGGTTTTATACCGCTCTATCAGCATGTTTTGAAATTTTTCATTAGGATCTAATGAGGCCCACACCTCTCTCGTATGGAGGTACGTGGGAATTTGTGTCGTTTTCCATTAGGTTCTAATAGAACTTGCACCGCTCGTATGGAGCTTAGTGCGGGCATGTGTTTTTGAGTCAAGCCCTTCGAAAGTCCATTTCTTTTGTATGGAACGTGTTCATAATTTGTGGTTTTCATTTGAAAATCGGTTTTATACCGCTCTATCAGCATGTTTTGAAATTTTTCATTAGGATCTAATGAGGCCCACACCTCTCTCGTATGGAGGTACGTGGGAATTTGTGTCGTTTTCCATTAGGTTCTAATAGAACTTGCACCGCTCGTATGGAGCTTAGTGCGGGCATGTGTTTTTGAGTCAAGCCCTTCGAAAGTCCATTTCTTTTGTATGGAACGTGTTCATAATTTGTGGTTTTCATTTGAAAATCGGTTTTATACCGCTCTATCAGCATGTTTTGAAATTTTTCATTAGGATCTAATGAGGCCCACACCTCTCTCGTATGGAGGTACGTGGGAATTTGTGTCGTTTTCCATTAGGTTCTAATAGAACTTGCACCGCTCGTATGGAGCTTAGTGCGGGCATGTGTTTTTGAGTCAAGCCCTTCGAAAGTCCATTTCTTTTGTATGGAACGTGTTCATAATTTGTGGTTTTCATTTGAAAATCGGTTTTATACCGCTCTATCAGCATGTTTTGAAATTTTTCATTAGGATCTAATGAGGCCCACACCTCTCTCGTATGGAGGTACGTGGGAATTTGTGTCGTTTTCCATTAGGTTCTAATAGAACTTGCACCGCTCGTATGGAGCTTAGTGCGGGCATGTGTTTTTGAGTCAAGCCCTTCGAAAGTCCATTTCTTTTGTATGGAACGTGTTCATAATTTGTGGTTTTCATTTGAAAATCGGTTTTATACCGCTCTATCAGCATGTTTTGAAATTTTTCATTAGGATCTAATGAGGCCCACACCTCTCTCGTATGGAGGTACGTGGGAATTTGTGTCGTTTTCCATTAGGTTCTAATAGAACTTGCACCGCTCGTATGGAGCTTAGTGCGGGCATGTGTTTTTGAGTCAAGCCCTTCGAAAGTCCATTTCTTTTGTATGGAACGTGTTCATAATTTGTGGTTTTCATTTGAAAATCGGTTTTATACCGCTCTATCAGCATGTTTTGAAATTTTTCATTAGGATCTAATGAGGCCCACACCTCTCTCGTATGGAGGTACGTGGGAATTTGTGTCGTTTTCCATTAGGTTCTAATAGAACTTGCACCGCTCGTATGGAGCTTAGTGCGGGCATGTGTTTTTGAGTCAAGCCCTTCGAAAGTCCATTTCTTTTGTATGGAACGTGTTCATAATTTGTGGTTTTCATTTGAAAATCGGTTTTATACCGCTCTATCAGCATGTTTTGAAATTTTTCATTAGGATCTAATGAGGCCCACACCTCTCTCGTATGGAGGTACGTGGGAATTTGTGTCGTTTTCCATTAGGTTCTAATAGAACTTGCACCGCTCGTATGGAGCTTAGTGCGGGCATGTGTTTTTGAGTCAAGCCCTTCGAAAGTCCATTTCTTTTGTATGGAACGTGTTCATAATTTGTGGTTTTCATTTGAAAATCGGTTTTATACCGCTCTATCAGCATGTTTTGAAATTTTTCATTAGGATCTAATGAGGCCCACACCTCTCTCGTATGGAGGTACGTGGGAATTTGTGTCGTTTTCCATTAGGTTCTAATAGAACTTGCACCGCTCGTATGGAGCTTAGTGCGGGCATGTGTTTTTGAGTCAAGCCCTTCGAAAGTCCATTTCTTTTGTATGGAACGTGTTCATAATTTGTGGTTTTCATTTGAAAATCGGTTTTATACCGCTCTATCAGCATGTTTTGAAATTTTTCATTAGGATCTAATGAGGCCCACACCTCTCTCGTATGGAGGTACGTGGGAATTTGTGTCGTTTTCCATTAGGTTCTAATAGAACTTGCACCGCTCGTATGGAGCTTAGTGCGGGCATGTGTTTTTGAGTCAAGCCCTTCGAAAGTCCATTTCTTTTGTATGGAACGTGTTCATAATTTGTGGTTTTCATTTGAAAATCGGTTTTATACCGCTCTATCAGCATGTTTTGAAATTTTTCATTAGGATCTAATGAGGCCCACACCTCTCTCGTATGGAGGTACGTGGGAATTTGTGTCGTTTTCCATTAGGTTCTAATAGAACTTGCACCGCTCGTATGGAGCTTAGTGCGGGCATGTGTTTTTGAGTCAAGCCCTTCGAAAGTCCATTTCTTTTGTATGGAACGTGTTCATAATTTGTGGTTTTCATTTGAAAATCGGTTTTATACCGCTCTATCAGCATGTTTTGAAATTTTTCATTAGGATCTAATGAGGCCCACACCTCTCTCGTATGGAGGTACGTGGGAATTTGTGTCGTTTTCCATTAGGTTCTAATAGAACTTGCACCGCTCGTATGGAGCTTAGTGCGGGCATGTGTTTTTGAGTCAAGCCCTTCGAAAGTCCATTTCTTTTGTATGGAACGTGTTCATAATTTGTGGTTTTCATTTGAAAATCGGTTTTATACCGCTCTATCAGCATGTTTTGAAATTTTTCATTAGGATCTAATGAGGCCCACACCTCTCTCGTATGGAGGTACGTGGGAATTTGTGTCGTTTTCCATTAGGTTCTAATAGAACTTGCACCGCTCGTATGGAGCTTAGTGCGGGCATGTGTTTTTGAGTCAAGCCCTTCGAAAGTCCATTTCTTTTGTATGGAACGTGTTCATAATTTGTGGTTTTCATTTGAAAATCGGTTTTATACCGCTCTATCAGCATGTTTTGAAATTTTTCATTAGGATCTAATGAGGCCCACACCTCTCTCGTATGGAGGTACGTGGGAATTTGTGTCGTTTTCCATTAGGTTCTAATAGAACTTGCACCGCTCGTATGGAGCTTAGTGCGGGCATGTGTTTTTGAGTCAAGCCCTTCGAAAGTCCATTTCTTTTGTATGGAACGTGTTCATAATTTGTGGTTTTCATTTGAAAATCGGTTTTATACCGCTCTATCAGCATGTTTTGAAATTTTTCATTAGGATCTAATGAGGCCCACACCTCTCTCGTATGGAGGTACGTGGGAATTTGTGTCGTTTTCCATTAGGTTCTAATAGAACTTGCACCGCTCGTATGGAGCTTAGTGCGGGCATGTGTTTTTGAGTCAAGCCCTTCGAAAGTCCATTTCTTTTGTATGGAACGTGTTCATAATTTGTGGTTTTCATTTGAAAATCGGTTTTATACCGCTCTATCAGCATGTTTTGAAATTTTTCATTAGGATCTAATGAGGCCCACACCTCTCTCGTATGGAGGTACGTGGGAATTTGTGTCGTTTTCCATTAGGTTCTAATAGAACTTGCACCGCTCGTATGGAGCTTAGTGCGGGCATGTGTTTTTGAGTCAAGCCCTTCGAAAGTCCATTTCTTTTGTATGGAACGTGTTCATAATTTGTGGTTTTCATTTGAAAATCGGTTTTATACCGCTCTATCAGCATGTTTTGAAATTTTTCATTAGGATCTAATGAGGCCCACACCTCTCTCGTATGGAGGTACGTGGGAATTTGTGTCGTTTTCCATTAGGTTCTAATAGAACTTGCACCGCTCGTATGGAGCTTAGTGCGGGCATGTGTTTTTGAGTCAAGCCCTTCGAAAGTCCATTTCTTTTGTATGGAACGTGTTCATAATTTGTGGTTTTCATTTGAAAATCGGTTTTATACCGCTCTATCAGCATGTTTTGAAATTTTTCATTAGGATCTAATGAGGCCCACACCTCTCTCGTATGGAGGTACGTGGGAATTTGTGTCGTTTTCCATTAGGTTCTAATAGAACTTGCACCGCTCGTATGGAGCTTAGTGCGGGCATGTGTTTTTGAGTCAAGCCCTTCGAAAGTCCATTTCTTTTGTATGGAACGTGTTCATAATTTGTGGTTTTCATTTGAAAATCGGTTTTATACCGCTCTATCAGCATGTTTTGAAATTTTTCATTAGGATCTAATGAGGCCCACACCTCTCTCGTATGGAGGTACGTGGGAATTTGTGTCGTTTTCCATTAGGTTCTAATAGAACTTGCACCGCTCGTATGGAGCTTAGTGCGGGCATGTGTTTTTGAGTCAAGCCCTTCGAAAGTCCATTTCTTTTGTATGGAACGTGTTCATAATTTGTGGTTTTCATTTGAAAATCGGTTTTATACCGCTCTATCAGCATGTTTTGAAATTTTTCATTAGGATCTAATGAGGCCCACACCTCTCTCGTATGGAGGTACGTGGGAATTTGTGTCGTTTTCCATTAGGTTCTAATAGAACTTGCACCGCTCGTATGGAGCTTAGTGCGGGCATGTGTTTTTGAGTCAAGCCCTTCGAAAGTCCATTTCTTTTGTATGGAACGTGTTCATAATTTGTGGTTTTCATTTGAAAATCGGTTTTATACCGCTCTATCAGCATGTTTTGAAATTTTTCATTAGGATCTAATGAGGCCCACACCTCTCTCGTATGGAGGTACGTGGGAATTTGTGTCGTTTTCCATTAGGTTCTAATAGAACTTGCACCGCTCGTATGGAGCTTAGTGCGGGCATGTGTTTTTGAGTCAAGCCCTTCGAAAGTCCATTTCTTTTGTATGGAACGTGTTCATAATTTGTGGTTTTCATTTGAAAATCGGTTTTATACCGCTCTATCAGCATGTTTTGAAATTTTTCATTAGGATCTAATGAGGCCCACACCTCTCTCGTATGGAGGTACGTGGGAATTTGTGTCGTTTTCCATTAGGTTCTAATAGAACTTGCACCGCTCGTATGGAGCTTAGTGCGGGCATGTGTTTTTGAGTCAAGCCCTTCGAAAGTCCATTTCTTTTGTATGGAACGTGTTCATAATTTGTGGTTTTCATTTGAAAATCGGTTTTATACCGCTCTATCAGCATGTTTTGAAATTTTTCATTAGGATCTAATGAGGCCCACACCTCTCTCGTATGGAGGTACGTGGGAATTTGTGTCGTTTTCCATTAGGTTCTAATAGAACTTGCACCGCTCGTATGGAGCTTAGTGCGGGCATGTGTTTTTGAGTCAAGCCCTTCGAAAGTCCATTTCTTTTGTATGGAACGTGTTCATAATTTGTGGTTTTCATTTGAAAATCGGTTTTATACCGCTCTATCAGCATGTTTTGAAATTTTTCATTAGATCTAATGAGGCCCACACCTCTCTCGTATGGAGGTACGTGGGAATTTGTGTCGTTGTTCCATTAGGTTCTAATAGAACTTGCACCGCTCGTATGGAGCTTAGTGCGGGCATGTGTTTTTGAGTCAAGCCCTTCGAAAGTCCATTTCTTTTGTATGGAACGTGTTCATAATTTGTGGTTTTCATTTGAAAATCGGTTTTATACCGCTCTATCAGCATGTTTTGAAATTTTATTATTAGGATCTAATGAGGCCCACACCTCTCTCGTATGGAGGTACGTGGGAATTTGTGTCGTTTTCCATTAGGTTCTAATAGAACTTGCACCGCTCGTATGGAGCTTAGTGCGGGCATGTGTTTTTGAGTCAAGCCCTTCGAAAGTCCATTTCTTTTGTATGGAACGTGTTCATAATTTGTGGTTTTCATTTGAAAATCGGTTTTATACCGCTCTATCAGCATGTTTTGAAATTTTTCATTAGGATCTAATGAGGCCCACACCTCTCTCGTATGGAGGTACGTGGGAATTTGTGTCGTTTTCCATTAGGTTCTAATAGAACTTGCACCGCTCGTATGGAGCTTAGTGCGGGCATGTGTTTTTGAGTCAAGCCCTTCGAAAGTCCATTTCTTTTGTATGGAACGTGTTCATAATTTGTGGTTTTCATTTGAAAATCGGTTTTATACCGCTCTATCAGCATGTTTTGAAATTTTTCATTAGGATCTAATGAGGCCCACACCTCTCTCGTATGGAGGTACGTGGGAATTTGTGTCGTTTTCCATTAGGTTCTAATAGAACTTGCACCGCTCGTATGGAGCTTAGTGCGGGCATGTGTTTTTGAGTCAAGCCCTTCGAAAGTCCATTTCTTTTGTATGGAACGTGTTCATAATTTGTGGTTTTCATTTGAAAATCGGTTTTATACCGCTCTATCAGCATGTTTTGAAATTTTTCATTAGGATCTAATGAGGCCCACACCTCTCTCGTATGGAGGTACGTGGGAATTTGTGTCGTTTTCCATTAGGTTCTAATAGAACTTGCACCGCTCGTATGGAGCTTAGTGCGGGCATGTGTTTTTGAGTCAAGCCCTTCGAAAGTCCATTTCTTTTGTATGGAACGTGTTCATAATTTGTGGTTTTCATTTGAAAATCGGTTTTATACCGCTCTATCAGCATGTTTTGAAATTTTTCATTAGGATCTAATGAGGCCCACACCTCTCTCGTATGGAGGTACGTGGGAATTTGTGTCGTTTTCCATTAGGTTCTAATAGAACTTGCACCGCTCGTATGGAGCTTAGTGCGGGCATGTGTTTTTGAGTCAAGCCCTTCGAAAGTCCATTTCTTTTGTATGGAACGTGTTCATAATTTGTGGTTTTCATTTGAAAATCGGTTTTATACCGCTCTATCAGCATGTTTTGAAATTTTTCATTAGGATCTAATGAGGCCCACACCTCTCTCGTATGGAGGTACGTGGGAATTTGTGTCGTTTTCCATTAGGTTCTAATAGAACTTGCACCGCTCGTATGGAGCTTAGTGCGGGCATGTGTTTTTGAGTCAAGCCCTTCGAAAGTCCATTTCTTTTGTATGGAACGTGTTCATAATTTGTGGTTTTCATTTGAAAATCGGTTTTATACCGCTCTATCAGCATGTTTTGAAATTTTTCATTAGGATCTAATGAGGCCCACACCTCTCTCGTATGGAGGTACGTGGGAATTTGTGTCGTTTTCCATTAGGTTCTAATAGAACTTGCACCGCTCGTATGGAGCTTAGTGCGGGCATGTGTTTTTGAGTCAAGCCCTTCGAAAGTCCATTTCTTTTGTATGGAACGTGTTCATAATTTGTGGTTTTCATTTGAAAATCGGTTTTATACCGCTCTATCAGCATGTTTTGAAATTTTTCATTAGGATCTAATGAGGCCCACACCTCTCTCGTATGGAGGTACGTGGGAATTTGTGTCGTTTTCCATTAGGTTCTAATAGAACTTGCACCGCTCGTATGGAGCTTAGTGCGGGCATGTGTTTTTGAGTCAAGCCCTTCGAAAGTCCATTTCTTTTGTATGGAACGTGTTCATAATTTGTGGTTTTCATTTGAAAATCGGTTTTATACCGCTCTATCAGCATGTTTTGAAATTTTTCATTAGGATCTAATGAGGCCCACACCTCTCTCGTATGGAGGTACGTGGGAATTTGTGTCGTTTTCCATTAGGTTCTAATAGAACTTGCACCGCTCGTATGGAGCTTAGTGCGGGCATGTGTTTTTGAGTCAAGCCCTTCGAAAGTCCATTTCTTTTGTATGGAACGTGTTCATAATTTGTGGTTTTCATTTGAAAATCGGTTTTATACCGCTCTATCAGCATGTTTTGAAATTTTTCATTAGGATCTAATGAGGCCCACACCTCTCTCGTATGGAGGTACGTGGGAATTTGTGTCGTTTTCCATTAGGTTCTAATAGAACTTGCACCGCTCGTATGGAGCTTAGTGCGGGCATGTGTTTTTGAGTCAAGCCCTTCGAAAGTCCATTTCTTTTGTATGGAACGTGTTCATAATTTGTGGTTTTCATTTGAAAATCGGTTTTATACCGCTCTATCAGCATGTTTTGAAATTTTTCATTAGGATCTAATGAGGCCCACACCTCTCTCGTATGGAGGTACGTGGGAATTTGTGTCGTTTTCCATTAGGTTCTAATAGAACTTGCACCGCTCGTATGGAGCTTAGTGCGGGCATGTGTTTTTGAGTCAAGCCCTTCGAAAGTCCATTTCTTTTGTATGGAACGTGTTCATAATTTGTGGTTTTCATTTGAAAATCGGTTTTATACCGCTCTATCAGCATGTTTTGAAATTTTTCATTAGGATCTAATGAGGCCCACACCTCTCTCGTATGGAGGTACGTGGGAATTTGTGTCGTTTTCCATTAGGTTCTAATAGAACTTGCACCGCTCGTATGGAGCTTAGTGCGGGCATGTGTTTTTGAGTCAAGCCCTTCGAAAGTCCATTTCTTTTGTATGGAACGTGTTCATAATTTGTGGTTTTCATTTGAAAATCGGTTTTATACCGCTCTATCAGCATGTTTTGAAATTTTTCATTAGGATCTAATGAGGCCCACACCTCTCTCGTATGGAGGTACGTGGGAATTTGTGTCGTTTTCCATTAGGTTCTAATAGAACTTGCACCGCTCGTATGGAGCTTAGTGCGGGCATGTGTTTTTGAGTCAAGCCCTTCGAAAGTCCATTTCTTTTGTATGGAACGTGTTCATAATTTGTGGTTTTCATTTGAAAATCGGTTTTATACCGCTCTATCAGCATGTTTTGAAATTTTTCATTAGGATCTAATGAGGCCCACACCTCTCTCGTATGGAGGTACGTGGGAATTTGTGTCGTTTTCCATTAGGTTCTAATAGAACTTGCACCGCTCGTATGGAGCTTAGTGCGGGCATGTGTTTTTGAGTCAAGCCCTTCGAAAGTCCATTTCTTTTGTATGGAACGTGTTCATAATTTGTGGTTTTCATTTGAAAATCGGTTTTATACCGCTCTATCAGCATGTTTTGAAATTTTTCATTAGGATCTAATGAGGCCCACACCTCTCTCGTATGGAGGTACGTGGGAATTTGTGTCGTTTTCCATTAGGTTCTAATAGAACTTGCACCGCTCGTATGGAGCTTAGTGCGGGCATGTGTTTTTGAGTCAAGCCCTTCGAAAGTCCATTTCTTTTGTATGGAACGTGTTCATAATTTGTGGTTTTCATTTGAAAATCGGTTTTATACCGCTCTATCAGCATGTTTTGAAATTTTTCATTAGGATCTAATGAGGCCCACACCTCTCTCGTATGGAGGTACGTGGGAATTTGTGTCGTTTTCCATTAGGTTCTAATAGAACTTGCACCGCTCGTATGGAGCTTAGTGCGGGCATGTGTTTTTGAGTCAAGCCCTTCGAAAGTCCATTTCTTTTGTATGGAACGTGTTCATAATTTGTGGTTTTCATTTGAAAATCGGTTTTATACCGCTCTATCAGCATGTTTTGAAATTTTTCATTAGGATCTAATGAGGCCCACACCTCTCTCGTATGGAGGTACGTGGGAATTTGTGTCGTTTTCCATTAGGTTCTAATAGAACTTGCACCGCTCGTATGGAGCTTAGTGCGGGCATGTGTTTTTGAGTCAAGCCCTTCGAAAGTCCATTTCTTTTGTATGGAACGTGTTCATAATTTGTGGTTTTCATTTGAAAATCGGTTTTATACCGCTCTATCAGCATGTTTTGAAATTTTTCATTAGGATCTAATGAGGCCCACACCTCTCTCGTATGGAGGTACGTGGGAATTTGTGTCGTTTTCCATTAGGTTCTAATAGAACTTGCACCGCTCGTATGGAGCTTAGTGCGGGCATGTGTTTTTGAGTCAAGCCCTTCGAAAGTCCATTTCTTTTGTATGGAACGTGTTCATAATTTGTGGTTTTCATTTGAAAATCGGTTTTATACCGCTCTATCAGCATGTTTTGAAATTTTTCATTAGGATCTAATGAGGCCCACACCTCTCTCGTATGGAGGTACGTGGGAATTTGTGTCGTTTTCCATTAGGTTCTAATAGAACTTGCACCGCTCGTATGGAGCTTAGTGCGGGCATGTGTTTTTGAGTCAAGCCCTTCGAAAGTCCATTTCTTTTGTATGGAACGTGTTCATAATTTGTGGTTTTCATTTGAAAATCGGTTTTATACCGCTCTATCAGCATGTTTTGAAATTTTTCATTAGGATCTAATGAGGCCCACACCTCTCTCGTATGGAGGTACGTGGGAATTTGTGTCGTTTTCCATTAGGTTCTAATAGAACTTGCACCGCTCGTATGGAGCTTAGTGCGGGCATGTGTTTTTGAGTCAAGCCCTTCGAAAGTCCATTTCTTTTGTATGGAACGTGTTCATAATTTGTGGTTTTCATTTGAAAATCGGTTTTATACCGCTCTATCAGCATGTTTTGAAATTTTTCATTAGGATCTAATGAGGCCCACACCTCTCTCGTATGGAGGTACGTGGGAATTTGTGTCGTTTTCCATTAGGTTCTAATAGAACTTGCACCGCTCGTATGGAGCTTAGTGCGGGCATGTGTTTTTGAGTCAAGCCCTTCGAAAGTCCATTTCTTTTGTATGGAACGTGTTCATAATTTGTGGTTTTCATTTGAAAATCGGTTTTATACCGCTCTATCAGCATGTTTTGAAATTTTTCATTAGGATCTAATGGATCTAATGAGGCCCACACCTCTCTCGTATGGAGGTACGTGGGAATTTGTGTCGTTTTCCATTAGGTTCTAATAGAACTTGCACCGCTCGTATGGAGCTTAGTGCGGGCATGTGTTTTTGAGTCAAGCCCTTCGAAAGTCCATTTCTTTTGTATGGAACGTGTTCATAATTTGTGGTTTTCATTTGAAAATCGGTTTTATACCGCTCTATCAGCATGTTTTGAAATTTTTCATTAGGATCTAATGAGGCCCACACCTCTCTCGTATGGAGGTACGTGGGAATTTGTGTCGTTTTCCATTAGGTTCTAATAGAACTTGCACCGCTCGTATGGAGCTTAGTGCGGGCATGTGTTTTTGAGTCAAGCCCTTCGAAAGTCCATTTCTTTTGTATGGAACGTGTTCATAATTTGTGGTTTTCATTTGAAAATCGGTTTTATACCGCTCTATCAGCATGTTTTGAAATTTTTCATTAGGATCTAATGAGGCCCACACCTCTCTCGTATGGAGGTACGTGGGAATTTGTGTCGTTTTCCATTAGGTTCTAATAGAACTTGCACCGCTCGTATGGAGCTTAGTGCGGGCATGTGTTTTTGAGTCAAGCCCTTCGAAAGTCCATTTCTTTTGTATGGAACGTGTTCATAATTTGTGGTTTTCATTTGAAAATCGGTTTTATACCGCTCTATCAGCATGTTTTGAAATTTTTCATTAGGATCTAATGAGGCCCACACCTCTCTCGTATGGAGGTACGTGGGAATTTGTGTCGTTTTCCATTAGGTTCTAATAGAACTTGCACCGCTCGTATGGAGCTTAGTGCGGGCATGTGTTTTTGAGTCAAGCCCTTCGAAAGTCCATTTCTTTTGTATGGAACGTGTTCATAATTTGTGGTTTTCATTTGAAAATCGGTTTTATACCGCTCTATCAGCATGTTTTGAAATTTTTCATTAGGATCTAATGAGGCCCACACCTCTCTCGTATGGAGGTACGTGGGAATTTGTGTCGTTTTCCATTAGGTTCTAATAGAACTTGCACCGCTCGTATGGAGCTTAGTGCGGGCATGTGTTTTTGAGTCAAGCCCTTCGAAAGTCCATTTCTTTTGTATGGAACGTGTTCATAATTTGTGGTTTTCATTTGAAAATCGGTTTTATACCGCTCTATCAGCATGTTTTGAAATTTTTCATTAGGATCTAATGAGGCCCACACCTCTCTCGTATGGAGGTACGTGGGAATTTGTGTCGTTTTCCATTAGGTTCTAATAGAACTTGCACCGCTCGTATGGAGCTTAGTGCGGGCATGTGTTTTTGAGTCAAGCCCTTCGAAAGTCCATTTCTTTTGTATGGAACGTGTTCATAATTTGTGGTTTTCATTTGAAAATCGGTTTTATACCGCTCTATCAGCATGTTTTGAAATTTTTCATTAGGATCTAATGAGGCCCACACCTCTCTCGTATGGAGGTACGTGGGAATTTGTGTCGTTTTCCATTAGGTTCTAATAGAACTTGCACCGCTCGTATGGAGCTTAGTGCGGGCATGTGTTTTTGAGTCAAGCCCTTCGAAAGTCCATTTCTTTTGTATGGAACGTGTTCATAATTTGTGGTTTTCATTTGAAAATCGGTTTTATACCGCTCTATCAGCATGTTTTGAAATTTTTCATTAGGATCTATATGAGGCCCACACCTCTCTCGTATGGAGGTACGTGGGAATTTGTGTCGTTTTCCATTAGGTTCTAATAGAACTTGCACCGCTCGTATGGAGCTTAGTGCGGGCATGTGTTTTTGAGTCAAGCCCTTCGAAAGTCCATTTCTTTTGTATGGAACGTGTTCATAATTTGTGGTTTTCATTTGAAAATCGGTTTTATACCGCTCTATCAGCATGTTTTGAAATTTTTCATTAGGATCTAATGAGGCCCACACCTCTCTCGTATGGAGGTACGTGGGAATTTGTGTCGTTTTCCATTAGGTTCTAATAGAACTTGCACCGCTCGTATGGAGCTTAGTGCGGGCATGTGTTTTTGAGTCAAGCCCTTCGAAAGTCCATTTCTTTTGTATGGAACGTGTTCATAATTTGTGGTTTTCATTGAAAATCGGTTTTATACCGGTTTTGAAATTTTTCATTAGGATCTAATGAGGCCCACACCTCTCTCGTATGGAG
>CAWWDL010000259.1:0-5000 GCA_963942545.1 Oxycera nigricornis | reverse complement strand
GGATATATACGTATAGCATGGACTGCAATATGCGTTCAAAATGTCGATGTTCATGTGTCCTGCAGTTCACACGATGACGCGCAGTTTGCTGCGTTCTTCATCGACCCATGAGCCAAGTGATCCTCCGCTTAGGGTAATTTTTTTTTATTCGCTTTTGTGTAAAAAGTTTTCGTTACTCACGTCACATTTTACATTTTCAAAATATTTTATATATATCTGTTACGAATGTCTTGTACCCAAACTAGGTTTGAATAGCTAACTTATATATATATATTTCTTTATTTATTTATTTCTTGTTTAAATTAATAAACGAGTTTTATACTTCTATATATACAAGTGTAACTGATATATTTCAATATTATGTTTTAGTTCTAGGTTCTACTTATTACGCTTAGAGGTGTAAACCTCGTGTTTTGTGAGAAGTACTTGTCGCAATAAAACTTTTACGACTCACATTATTATGCTACAATGTAGCACATTTCTTCTGATAAACGATGTGGTTTCAGGCACCGTGTTACGTCTTTGAAAAAATAATGATGAGCTGTTCATCATATTTTTCTGTTTATTCGCAATTTCTGTGAGAATAATATACGACTCACAAATTTTGTCCCGGAAGGACAGATTGGAGGATTTACTATAACAACGAATGTTATTACCCCGGTGTCTTCAGTTATCCCTGATGTATTCTTTTGAATACGTTTATTTATGTGAGAAGTATTTCTACGACTCACAAATGTGACAAGCATATATTTATTATGCTACAATGTAGCATTTCTCTTTTGACAATCGATGTGCTTTCCTACATCGTGTCTTCATATCCTCCGGAATTTTAAAAAATAATGATGCCTGCCCATCATATTTTTTCTCTTTATCTGCAATTATTTGCAAATATATTTCTTTCCATTTCATTCAATTTCTCAATTAACGCTTTATTGATATGATAATGGATTCATGTGTGTTTTTTGATGAAGGTATCATTAATGATCCTTCCGCAGGTTCACCTACGGAAACCTTGTTACGACTTTTACTTCCTCTAAATACTCAAGTTCGGTCAACTTTTGCAAAACAACCGTAACACACGAGGCGTCACAGTGATCACGTCCGGAGACCTCACTAAATAATTCAATCGGTAGTAGCGACGGGCGGTGTGTACAAAGGGCAGGGACGTAATCAATGCGAGTTAATGACTCGCACTTACTGGGAATTCCAGGTTCATGTGAACAGTTTCAGTTCACAATCCCAAGCATGAAAGTGATTCAGCGGTTTACCCGGACCTCTCGGTCTAGGAAATACACGTTGATACTTTCATTGTAGCGCGCGTGCAGCCCAGGACATCTAAGGGCATCACAGACCTGTTATTGCTCAATCTCGTTATTGCTAGACGCAATTTGTCCATTTAAGAAGCTAGTGTCCGTATTGATGGGACAAACAAACAGGTACGGCTCAACTTATACAAACTAATCAAAATAATAGGCACATTGCTGTAACCTAATAAATGACGGCTGTATAAAGTTTCAAACACCATAATCCTGTAAGCATCTATTTAATATATTTGAGTCTCGTTCGTTAGCGGAATTAACCAGACAAATCACTCCACGAACTAAGAACGGCCATGCACCACCACCCATAGATTCGAGAAAGAGCTATCAATCTGTCTTACTCATTTATGTTCGGACCTGGTAAGTTTTCCCGTGTTGAGTCAAATTAAGCCGCAGGCTCCACTCCTGGTGGTGCCCTTCCGTCAATTCCTTTAAGTTTCAGCTTTGCAACCATACTTCCCCCGGAGCCCAAAAGCTTTGGTTTCCCGGGAAGCGACTGAGAGAGCCATAGTAGTAGCTACACCCAATTGCTAGCTGGCATCGTTTATGGTTAGAACTAGGGCGGTATCTGATCGCCTTCGAACCTCTAACTTTCGTTCTTGATTAATGAAAACATCTTTGGCAAATGCTTTCGCTTAAGTTAGTCTTACGACGGTCCAAGAATTTCACCTCTCGCGTCGTAATACTAATGCCCCCAACTGCTTCTATTAATCATTTCCTCTTGATTTAAAAACCAATGAAATAAATCAGAGGTCTTCTTCCACTATTCCATGCACAAAATATTCAGGCATTTGAAGCCTGCTTTAAGCACTCTAATTTGTTCAAAGTAATTGTACCGGCCCACAACAACACTCGGTTAAGAGCACTGAAGCAGGTTTAAATAGGCACTACCATTAATGAAGTTCCGCAGAAACATCATTTATTAATAATTCCACCGATAATACGCTTGCATACAATGGTAATGTACGTACCAAATGATGGTGTACTACCCGTATGAAGCACAGGTTCAACTACGAACGTTTTAACCGCAACAACTTTAATATACGCTATTGGAGCTGGAATTACCGCGGCTGCTGGCACCAGACTTTCCCTCCAATGGGTCCTTGTTAAAGGATTTAAAGTTAACTCATTCCAATTACAGGGCCTCGGATATGAGTCCTGTATTGTTATTTTTCGTCACTACCTCCCCGTGCTGGGATTGGGTAATTTACGCGCCTGCTGCCTTCCTTAGATGTGGTAGCCGTTTCTCAGGCTCCCTCTCCGGAATCGAACCCTGATTCCCCGTTACCCGTTGCAACCATGGTAGTCCAAGATACTACCATCAATAGTTGATAGGGCAGACATTTGAAAGATCTGTCGTCGGTACGAGACCATACGATCTGCAAATTATCCAGAGTTCAACCAATTGTACGATCTGAAAGATCGCTTGGTTTTAGTCTAATAAAAGCACACGTTCCATAAGGTTCGTGTTTATATTGCATGTATTAGCTCTAGAATTACCACAGTTATCCAAGTAACTGTTAATGATCTAAGGAACCATAACTGATATAATGAGCCTTTTGCGGTTTCACTATTAATTCGTGTGTACTTAGACATGCATGGCTTAATCTTTGAGACAAGCATATAACTACTGGCAGGATCAACCAGAATAATGTTTATAAATATTTCCATGCGAAATATTTCATTTTTAATAATTGAATTTCTATTCGAATTATTATCGTTTATCTTTTGTACTGAGAATTACAAGCATAAAATTCTCATTTTGTACCAAGCAAGCATGTTTCTCATGTGTACATCAAGTGTACATCATATAAATTGATGATCTTTGTCTATTTGAGTGTATGATCGATCATTTTGAGAACCCCCATATTCTCATTTTGTATTAGACTTATGTGTACATCAAGTGTACATCATATAAATTGATGATCTTTGTATATTTGAGTGTATAATCGATCATTTTGAGAACCCCTCATATTCTCATTTTGTATTAGACTTATGTGTACATCAAGTGTACATCATATAAATTGATGATCTTTGTTTATTTGAGTGTATGATCGATCATTTTGAGAACCCCCATATTCTCATTTTGTATTAGACATTCATCATAGTGTCGTGTATTTACAAGCATGTTTGCATATTTCTTATATGTACATCAAGTGTACATCATATAAAATGATCTTTGTTTGATGTGTTTGATCATTATATTAGTCTTCTTCTGTTTTTCGGCTTTTATCATTATACACTCTCGGTGTAATAATTGTATATTCATATTAACTATAATATATAGTTAACATATTGCCAAATTTTCCTCAAGATATCGCATAAAAGTGTCAAAAGACAATGAAATTTGATCACATCAGACACATGCCACTAACTACCACCTACTTTTGGATCTTTTGTCCGTAGATGGCCTGTTTGGTTGCTAGAGTCGTGATCTCACCTGGTAGTATGTGAATTTACACACATTATATAGATTTCGTCAAGCCTCACTCGTCACATATAGTGACCAAATGACTTTTATTAATAACATAATAAAAGCATTTACTATTTTGTCTTCATATCGGAGAGCCATATGCTACACTATCTATCACTTCTTATTGTAATTTCATACGGACTCTCCTTTCTCCATGAAAATTTACATTTTTCATATACTTCCATCACTTCACACATGCATCGCATACTGTGACCCATCATTTCCTTCAACTCTTATCAACATCTAATATTAAATGCCACTTTCGACCTGCCAATGCACCGAAAACATCAACAAAATCTTTCATTTCACACCTCTCCATATGAACCCATTCATTTTTGTTAATAATCATTAGATGTTAATGAAATTCGGTTTGTGCCTCTTCAAGGCAACCACTATCCCTTATAGTACTTTCGTACCAAAAACCCTGACTGAGTAAATTATCTACTAAGCTTTTCATTAATTATTGATAAACTCAGGTCGCATGTTTTGTATGGAGCTTAGTAGATCCAATGAAAATCAAAGTGTATGAGCTTAGTAGCGCCGTGTATTTTGTATTAGGATCTAATGAAAATCGGATGTATGGAGCATAGTAGCGCCGTGTATTTTCCATTAGGATCTAATGAAAATCAAAGTGTATGGTCTTAGTAGCGCCGTGTATTTTCCATTAGGATCTAATGAAAATCGGATGTATGGAGCATAGAAGCGCTGTGTATTTTCCATTAGGATCTAATGAAAATCAAAGTGTATGAGCTTAGTAGCGCCGTGTATTTTGCATTAGGATCTAATGAAAATCGGATGTATGGAGCTTAGTAGCGCCGTGTATTTTCCATTAGGATCTAATGAAAATCGGATGTATGGAGCATAGTAGCGCCGTGTATTTTCCATTAGGATCTAATGAAAATCGGATGTATGGAGCATAGTAGCGCCGTGTATTTTCCATTAGGATCTAATGAAAATCGGATGTATGGAGCATAGTAGCGCCGTGTATTTTCCATTAGGATCTAATGAAAATCGGATGTATGGAGCATAGTAGCGCCGTGTATTTTCCATTAGGATCTAATGAAAATCGGATGTATGGAGCTTAGTAGCGCCGTGTATTTTCCATTAGGATCTAATGAAAATCGGATGTATGGAGCATAGTAGCGCCGTGTATTTTCCATTAGGATCTAATGAAAATCAAAGTGTATGAGCTTAGTAGCGCCGTGTAT
>CAWWDL010000258.1:0-78229 GCA_963942545.1 Oxycera nigricornis | reverse complement strand
CCAAAACATGTCACAATCCAACTGCGAGCAAATGACCCGAAAAAGGGCGCAAAACGTGCGGAGCACCCTAGCGGGCGAGGAAATCCAGTTTTTTCCGCGAAAAAATCAAAAGCCCGCGAACGGCAGCCAAAACATGTCACAATCCAACTGCGAGCAAATGACCCGAAAAAGGGCGCAAAAGTTGCGGAGCACCCTAGCGGGCGAGGAAATCCAGTTTTTTCCGCGAAAAAATCAAAAGCCCGCGAACGGCAGCCAAAACATGTCACAATCCAACTGCGAGCAAATGACCCGAAAAAGGGCGCAAAAGTTGCGGAGCACCCTAGCGGGCGAGGAAATCCATTTTTTTCCGCGAAAAAATCAAAAGCCCGCGAACGGCAGCCAAAACATGTCACAATCCAACTGCAAGCAAATGACCCGAAAAAGGGCGCAAAAGTTGCGGAGCACCCTAGCGGGCGAGGAAATCCAGTTTTTTCCGCGAAAAAATCAAAAGCCCGCGAACGGCAGCCAAAACATGTCACAATCCAACTGCGAGCAAATGACCCGAAAAAGGGCGCAAAACGTGCGGAGCACCCTAGCGGGCGAGGAAATCCAGTTTTTCCGCGAAAAAAATCAAAAGCCCGCGAACGGCAGCCAAAACATGTCACAATCCAACTGCGAGCAAATGACCCGAAAAAGGGCGCAAAACGTGCGGAGCACCCTAGCGGGCGAGGAAATCCAGTTTTTTCCGCGAAAAAATCAAAAGCCCGCGAACGGCAGCCAAAACATGTCACAATCCAACTGCGAGCAAATGACCCGAAAAAGGGCGCAAAAGTTGCGGAGCACCCTAGCGGGCGAGGAAATCCAGTTTTTTCCGCGAAAAAATCAAAAGCCCGCGAACGGCAGCCAAAACATGTCACAATCCAACTGCGAGCAAATGACCCGAAAAAGGGCGCAAAAGTTGCGGAGCACCCTAGCGGGCGAGGAAATCCAGTTTTTTCCGCGAAAAAATCAAAAGCCCGCGAACGGCAGCCAAAACATGTCACAATCCAACTGCGAGCAAATGACCCGAAAAAGGGCGCAAAACGTGCGGAGCACCCTAGCGGGCGAGGAAATCCAGTTTTTTCCGCGAAAAAATCAAAAGCCCGCGAACGGCAGCCAAAACATGTCACAATCCAACTGCGAGCAAATGACCCGAAAAAGGGCGCAAAAGTTGCGGAGCACCCTAGCGGGCGAGGAAATCCAGTTTTTTCCGCGAAAAAATCAAAAGCCCGCGAACGGCAGCCAAAACATGTCACAATCCAACTGCGAGCAAATGACCCGAAAAAGGGCGCAAAAGTTGCGGAGCACCCTAGCGGGCGAGGAAATCCAGTTTTTTCCGCGAAAAAATCAAAAGCCCGCGAACGGCAGCCAAAACATGTCACAATCCAACTGCGAGCAAATGACCCGAAAAAGGGCGCAAAACGTGCGGAGCACCCTAGCGGGCGAGGAAATCCAGTTTTTTCCGCGAAAAAATCAAAAGCCCGTGAACGGCAGCCAAAACATGTCACAATCCAACTGCGAGCAAATGACCCGAAAAAGGGCGCAAAACGTGCGGAGCACCCTAGCGGGCGAGGAAATCCAGTTTTTTCCGCGAAAAAATCAAAAGCCCGCGAACGGCAGCCAAAACATGTCACAATCCAACTGCGAGCAAATGACCCGAAAAAGTGCGCAAAACATGCGGAGCACCCTAGCGGGCGAGGAAATCCAGTTTTTTCCGCGAAAAAATCAAAAGCCCGCGAACGGCAGCCAAAACATGTCACAATCCAACTGCGAGCAAATGACCCGAAAAAGGGCGCAAAAGTTGCGGAGCACCCTAGCGGGCGAGGAAATCCAGTTTTTTCCGCGAAAAAATCAAAAGCCCGCGAACGGCAGCCAAAACATGTCACAATCCAACTGCGAGCAAATGACCCGAAAAAGGGCGCAAAACGTGCGGAGCACCCTAGCGGCCGAGGAAATCCAGTTTTTTCCGCGAGAAAATCAAAAGCCCGCGAACGGCAGCCAAAACATGTCACAATCCAACTGTGAGCAAATGACCCGAAAAAGTGCGCAAAACATGCGGAGCACCCTAGCGGGCGAGGAAATCCAGTTTTTTCCGCGAAAAAATCAAAAACCCGCGAACGGCAGCCAAAACATGTCACAATCCAACTGCGAGCAAATGACCCGAAAAAGGGCGCAAAACGTGCGGAGCACCCTAGCGGGCGAGGAAATCCAGTTTTTTCCGCGAAAAAATCAAAAGCCCGCGAACGGCAGCCAAAACATGTCACAATCCAACTGCGAGCAAATGACCCGAAAAAGTGCGCAAAACATGCGGAGCACCCTAGCGGGCGAGGAAATCCAGTTTTCTCCGCGAAAAAATCAAAAGCCCGCGAACGGCAGCCAAAACATGTCACAATCCAACTGCGAGCAAATGACCCGAAAAAGGGCGCAAAACGTGCGGAGCACCCTAGCGGGCGAGGAAATCCAGTTTTTTCCGCGAAAAAATCAAAAGCCCGCGAACGGCAGCCAAAACATGTCACAATCCAACTGCGAGCAAATGACCCGAAAAAGGGCGCAAAACGTGCGGAGCACCCTAGCGGGCGAGGAAATCCATTTTTTTTCCGCGAAAAAATCAAAAGCCCGCGAACGGCAGCCAAAACATGTCACAATCCAACTGCAAGCAAATGACCCGAAAAAGGGCGCAAAAGTTGCGGAGCACCCTAGCGGGCGAGGAAATCCAGTTTTTTCCGCGAAAAAATCAAAAGCCCGCGAACGGCAGCCAAAACATGTCACAATCCAACTGCGAGCAAATGACCCGAAAAAGGGCGCAAAACGTGCGGAGCACCCTAGCGGGCGAGGAAATCCAGTTTTTTCCGCGAAAAAATCAAAAGCCCGCGAACGGCAGCCAAAACATGTCACAATCCAACTGCGAGCAAATGACCCGAAAAAGGGCGCAAAACGTGCGGAGCACCCTAGCGGGCGAGGAAATCCAGTTTTTTCCGCGAAAAAATCAAAAGCCCGCGAACGGCAGCCAAAACATGTCACAATCCAACTGCGAGCAAATGACCCGAAAAAGGGCGCAAAAGTTGCGGAGCACCCTAGCGGGCGAGGAAATCCAGTTTTTTCCGCGAAAAAATCAAAAGCCCGCGAACGGCAGCCAAAACATGTCACAATCCAACTGCGAGCAAATGACCCGAAAAAGGGCGCAAAAGTTGCGGAGCACCCTAGCGGGCGAGGAAATCCAGTTTTTTCCGCGAAAAAATCAAAAGCCCGCGAACGGCAGCCAAAACATGTCACAATCCAACTGCGAGCAAATGACCCGAAAAAGGGCGCAAAACGTGCGGAGCACCCTAGCGGGCGAGGAAATCCAGTTTTTTCCGCGAAAAAATCAAAAGCCCGCGAACGGCAGCCAAAACATGTCACAATCCAACTGCGAGCAAATGACCCGAAAAAGGGCGCAAAAGTTGCGGAGCACCCTAGCGGGCGAGGAAATCCAGTTTTTTCCGCGAAAAAATCAAAAGCCCGCGAACGGCAGCCAAAACATGTCACAATCCAACTGCGAGCAAATGACCCGAAAAAGGGCGCAAAAGTTGCGGAGCACCCTAGCGGGCGAGGAAATCCAGTTTTTTCCGCGAAAAAATCAAAAGCCCGCGAACGGCAGCCAAAACATGTCACAATCCAACTGCGAGCAAATGACCCGAAAAAGGGCGCAAAACGTGCGGAGCACCCTAGCGGGCGAGGAAATCCAGTTTTTTCCGCGAAAAAATCAAAAGCCCGTGAACGGCAGCCAAAACATGTCACAATCCAACTGCGAGCAAATGACCCGAAAAAGGGCGCAAAACGTGCGGAGCACCCTAGCGGGCGAGGAAATCCAGTTTTTTCCGCGAAAAAATCAAAAGCCCGCGAACGGCAGCCAAAACATGTCACAATCCAACTGCGAGCAAATGACCCGAAAAAGTGCGCAAAACATGCGGAGCACCCTAGCGGGCGAGGAAATCCAGTTTTTTCCGCGAAAAAATCAAAAGCCCGCGAACGGCAGCCAAAACATGTCACAATCCAACTGCGAGCAAATGACCCGAAAAAGGGCGCAAAAGTTGCGGAGCACCCTAGCGGGCGAGGAAATCCAGTTTTTTCCGCGAAAAAATCAAAAGCCCGCGAACGGCAGCCAAAACATGTCACAATCCAACTGCGAGCAAATGACCCGAAAAAGGGCGCAAAACGTGCGGAGCACCCTAGCGGCCGAGGAAATCCAGTTTTTTCCGCGAGAAAATCAAAAGCCCGCGAACGGCAGCCAAAACATGTCACAATCCAACTGTGAGCAAATGACCCGAAAAAGTGCGCAAAACATGCGGAGCACCCTAGCGGGCGAGGAAATCCAGTTTTTTCCGCGAAAAAATCAAAAACCCGCGAACGGCAGCCAAAACATGTCACAATCCAACTGCGAGCAAATGACCCGAAAAAGGGCGCAAAACGTGCGGAGCACCCTAGCGGGCGAGGAAATCCAGTTTTTTCCGCGAAAAAATCAAAAGCCCGCGAACGGCAGCCAAAACATGTCACAATCCAACTGCGAGCAAATGACCCGAAAAAGTGCGCAAAACATGCGGAGCACCCTAGCGG
Organism: Oxycera nigricornis; assembly: GCA_963942545.1. NCBI lineage: Eukaryota > Metazoa > Arthropoda > Insecta > Diptera > Stratiomyidae > Oxycera > Oxycera nigricornis. The sequence continues at coordinate 73,618 of CAWWDL010000258.1, read as the reverse complement.
GCGAGGAAATCCAGTTTTCTCCGCGAAAAAATCAAAAGCCCGCGAACGGCAGCCAAAACATGTCACAATCCAACTGCGAGCAAATGACCCGAAAAAGGGCGCAAAACGTGCGGAGCACCCTAGCGGGCGAGGAAATCCAGTTTTTTCCGCGAAAAAATCAAAAGCCCGCGAACGGCAGCCAAAACATGTCACAATCCAACTGCGAGCAAATGACCCGAAAAAGGGCGCAAAACGTGCGGAGCACCCTAGCGGGCGAGGAAATCCAGTTTTTTCCGCGAAAAAATCAAAAGCCCGCGAACGGCAGCCAAAACATGTCACAATCCAACTGCGAGCAAATGACCCGAAAAAGTGCGCAAAACATGCGGAGCACCCTAGCGGGCGAGGAAATCCAGTTTTTTCCGCGAAAAAATCAAAAGCCCGCGAACGGCAGCCAAAACATGTCACAATCCAACTGCGAGCAAATGACCCGAAAAAGGGCGCAAAAGTTGCGGAGCACCCTAGCGGGCGAGGAAATCCAGTTTTTTCCGCGAAAAAATCAAAAGCCCGCGAACGGCAGCCAAAACATGTCACAATCCAACTGCGAGCAAATGACCCGAAAAAGGGCGCAAAACGTGCGGAGCACCCTAGCGGGCGAGGAAATCCAGTTTTTTCCGCGAAAAAATCAAAAGCCCGCGAACGGCAGCCAAAACATGTCACAATCCAACTGCGAGCAAATGACCCGAAAAAGGGCGCAAAAGTTGCGGAGCACCCTAGCGGGCGAGGAAATCCAGTTTTTTTCCGCGAAAAAATCAAAAGCCCGCGAACGGCAGCCAAAACATGTCACAATCCAACTGCGAGCAAATGACCCGAAAAAGGGCGCAAAAGTTGCGGAGCACCCTAGCGGGCGAGGAAATCCAGTTTTTTCCGCGAAAAAATCAAAAGCCCGCGAACGGCAGCCAAAACATGTCACAATCCAACTGCGAGGAAATGACCCGAAAAAGGGCGCAAAAGTTGCGGAGCACCCTAGCGGGCGAGGAAATCCAGTTTTTTCCGCGAAAAAATCAAAAGCCCGCGAACGGCAGCCAAAACATGTCACAATCCAACTGCGAGCAAATGACCCGAAAAAGGGCGCAAAACGTGCGGAGCACCCTAGCGGCCGAGGAAATCCAGTTTTTTCCGCGAAAAAAATCAAAAGCCCGCGAACGGCAGCCAAAACATGTCACAATCCAACTGCGAGCAAATGACCCGAAAAAGGGCGCAAAACGTGCGGAGCACCCTAGCGGGCGAGGAAATCCAGTTTTTTCCGCGAAAAAATCAAAAGCCCGCGAACGGCAGCCAAAACATGGCACAATCCAACTGCGAGCAAATGACCCTAAAAAGTGCGCAAAACATGCGGAGCACCCTAGCGGGCGAGGAAATCCAGTTTTTTCCGCGAAAAAATCAAAAGCCCGCGAACGGCAGCCAAAACATGTCACAATCCAACTGCGAGCAAATGACCCGAAAAAGGGCGCAAAAGTTGCGGAGCACCCTAGCGGGCGAGGAAATCCAGTTTTTTCCGCGAAAAAATCAAAAGCCCGCGAACGGCAGCCAAAACATGTCACAATCCAACTGCGAGCAAATGACCCGAAAAAGGGCGCAAAACGTGCATAGCACCCTAGCGGGCGAGGAAATCCAGTTTTTTCCGCGAAAAAATCAAAAGCCCGCGAACGGCAGCCAAAACAAGTCACAATCCAACTGCGAGCAAATGACCCGAAAAAGGGCGCAAAAGTTGCGGAGCACCCTAGCGGGCGAGGAAATCCAGTTTTTTCCGCGAAAAAATCAAAAGCCCGCGAACGGCAGCCAAAACATGTCACAATCCAACTGCGAGCAAATGACCCGAAAAAGGGCGCAAAACGTGCGGAGCACCCTAGCGGGCGAGGAAATCCAGTTTTTTCCGCGAAAAAATCAAAAGCCCGCGAACGGCAGCCAAAACATGTCACAATCCAACTGCGAGCAAATGACCCGAAAAAGGGCGCAAAACGTGCGGAGCACCCTAGCGGGCGAGGAAATCCAGTTTTTTCCGCGAAAAAATCAAAAGCCCGCGAACGGCAGCCAAAACATGTCACAATCCAACTGCGAGCAAATGACCCGAAAAAGGGCGCAAAAGTTGCGGAGCACCCTAGCGGGCGAGGAAATCCAGTTTTTTCCGCGAAAAAATCAAAAGCCCGCGAACGGCAGCCAAAACATGTCACAATCCAACTGCGAGCAAATGACCCGAAAAAGGGCGCAAAAGTTGCGGAGCACCCTAGCGGGCGAGGAAATCCAGTTTTTTCCGCGAAAAAATCAAAAGCCCGCGAACGGCAGCCAAAACATGTCACAATCCAACTGCGAGCAAATGACCCGAAAAAGGGCGCAAAACGTGCGGAGCACCCTAGCGGGCGAGGAAATCCAGTTTTTTCCGCGAAAAAATCAAAAGCCCGCGAACGGCAGCCAAAACATGTCACAATCCAACTGCGAGCAAATGACCCGAAAAAGGGCGCAAAAGTTGCGGAGCACCCTAGCGGGCGAGGAAATCCAGTTTTTTCCGCGAAAAAATCAAAAGCCCGCGAACGGCAGCCAAAACATGTCACAATCCAACTGCGAGCAAATGACCCGAAAAAGGGCGCAAAAGTTGCGGAGCACCCTAGCGGGCGAGGAAATCCAGTTTTTTCCGCGAAAAAATCAAAAGCCCGCGAACGGCAGCCAAAACATGTCACAATCCAACTGCGAGCAAATGACCCGAAAAAGGGCGCAAAACGTGCGGAGCACCCTAGCGGGCGAGGAAATCCAGTTTTTTCCGCGAAAAAATCAAAAGCCCGTGAACGGCAGCCAAAACATGTCACAATCCAACTGCGAGCAAATGACCCGAAAAAGGGCGCAAAACGTGCGGAGCACCCTAGCGGGCGAGGAAATCCAGTTTTTTCCGCGAAAAAATCAAAAGCCCGCGAACGGCAGCCAAAACATGTCACAATCCAACTGCGAGCAAATGACCCGAAAAAGGGCGCAAAAGTTGCGGAGCACCCTAGCGGGCGAGGAAATCCAGTTTTTTCCGCGAAAAAATCAAAAGCCCGCGAACGGCAGCCAAAACATGTCACAATCCAACTGCGAGCAAATGACCCGAAAAAGGGCGCAAAAGTTGCGGAGCACCCTAGCGGGCGAGGAAATCCAGTTTTTTCCGCGAAAAAATCAAAAGCCCGCGAACGGCAGCCAAAACATGTCACAATCCAACTGCGAGCAAATGACCCGAAAAAGGTGTAGTGGATCTACACATATCTACACAATCAATCAGCATTTTACTATAAACTAAACCCACAAATTAATAATCAATGAGCAATCGTAGAATATACAAATGTATAACTTACGATCACTTTGTAATGCTCACTTTGCATACTCGTTTCGCATTACACTCACACGAAAGTCAATTCATGTTGTCACTAAAAATAGACATATGAACGAATGTTTATACTAACCCATTGCGATCGCTCTAGACGAAGCGGCGCCTAGCATTGGCATGTGTAATGTACACACAAAGTACGAAACCTGAGTAGTCATTACTCATGGACTATTATGAGTGTTGCATATTACTCATGGACTATTATGAGTGTTACATTTCACTCATGGACTATTATGAGTGTTGCATTTTTAAATTGGGTCATATGGAAAAGTGCTGATCGATATTTTGATAAGTAGAATAAAATATTAGAGTAGGGATTATATGTTAAGTTGTAAAAAGTGTATAAAAGGAAAGTGTACAAAAGAAAATATAGTCATAGTCTTACTTTTGACTCGTTTTTAATTATCTACTATTGCCGTAGTTTGGCAATACGCTCGAGCCGTAACTTGGCTTTAGAAGCGCTACAATTAAAGCGTAAGCAGTCGCTAAAAGTAAAACAGAATAAAAAATATCGGCTAGCTTGGATCTTGAATCCTGCGCCAGATATGTGGCAATTAACTTGCCGGTAGGTACTTCAATTTAACCCTGTTCCCTCACTAAAAGTGCGCTATTCCTATACAGCGCTAAATCCCGGATCACACTTGAGGAATACAAGATCCGGCGTTCGGCGTCCTGCACCGAGAAGGCATCTACTGCGACGAACTATCATTTAAATGCAAATCTTTTACATGGCGATCCTGCAACCGACGATCCTGCAACCGACGATCCAGTAAACTTCGAACATCTGAAGGATGATATACCACAGTATACGGAAGACCTTGAAGACGGTGAAATAGCCAATATAACAACAGATGAAGAGTTCCACAAGGCATTTGAAAGATGTCTGATACGAGCACAAAAAACACCAGCGGCAACCTTACACGAGGAGTATGAGCTTAGTCCAAATCTACGAGCTCCACCATATAAGCCATCATCGCTACCTGGTCCACGTCCAAGGAAAATAGAGGACTTCGTGAAACGAAGTGGAATAGATGAGCCACGTATAAATAAAATAAAACGTCGACAACGTGGAGGACGCAGATACAAAGAAAGGCGTGAAAAAGCTATACTTCACAGGCTAATACATATTTCGGCCAAGGAACAAAGGAGGCAATTTACGGAGCGGCTAAACAAACTTAAAGAAAAAAAAAAAATTGTATAAATAATTAAATTGTATCAGATATATATTAACTTCTTTAAACTATGGGAAATAATTGCAGTACTCAGGCTAATATTTTTATTGAATACAAACAAACAATAAGTACAACAATTGTTTTCTTAATAATAATGGCGTGCCTATATCTTTATAATAATAGTCAAAAAAGGTATGCAAGGAAGATAGTAGATAGGAATATCGGATTAGGACGAAACAATGTATAGCTGAAAGAAATTCTAATTGTCCTCACAGATGTCGGTGGAGAAGATAAAACAGATATTGTCTGAATTACAAAATAATTTAATAAATTTAAAGAAAACAAAGACCTATACGGTCAAAACTCTTAAAGAGAAATTAGAATACGCAATCGATGCAGAAACTGTAGGTAAAAACCTTTTTAACGACATTAAGGAAGGCAATGAGATAGAACTAAAATCGACATTTTCATCAGTTTGTAGAAACCTAATTACAAACCTGATACAACGGCTGAACGCTGCAAACATATTGGTAAAAATTAAAGACAATATCATCTACACAGAGATGGCAGAATTTAACATAGAAAGTGCAATCAAAATTATACCCACATTTGATGGGAAGTTCGCTGAACTAGAGACATTTTTAACTATAATCAAATTAATAGAAAAAAAATTATCGGCAGAAGGAAAAATAGAGTTGCTGAATCTAGTTCTACACATTAAACTCAACACAAATGTGAGAACAGCAATAAACATTTCATCAATTACTAGTATCAATAATTTAGAAACAGAGCTACGACTCAGGTACAAAAATAATAAAACAGTACCCCAAATACATACACAGCTCGCAGGCATAACCCAGAAACGCATGCCCATAACGGCGTACAAAGACAAAATATTATCTTTAATAAGTGATTTAAACCAATTACAAATTGGCACGTTAGGTGCAGATGTAAACCAAGCTGCTAAACAAGCAATACAGAGCATAAACGACACATATGCTCTTACTATATTCAAGAATGGTCTAAACGATCAAATTAGGGACACTGTGTTCGCAGCACGACCACAGACTTTCAGTGAAGCTATCACATTGGCCACTGAAATTGAGAACAATGAATCTCAACCTTCAACAATTATGTACGTAAATAAAAATAACAAGTACAATAATTTTAATGCCAGAAGACATAATAACCACAATGGTTATTATAATAGGAATGACAATCGTGGAAGTTCCAATCACCCACGCAATAATTTTAATAATAACTCCTATAGGACATATAATAGATACAATGATAGGAATTCTAATCCTACCAGAAATTTTAATAGAAATAAATTTGATAATAATACAGGAAGATATAATAACAATAATAACAGATACAACACTAGAAGGGTAAAATTGATAAACAACCAGGGAAACGTGACAAGTTCCCGAGAGGAATTAGGCAACCTCCCGGAAGAAGCATAGTTTTTGAAGCCGAAACAAAAAACAGTAATAAATACACTCTAGAGAATAAGGTATACAGAATAACGGGTATGAGCACAAACTATATAAAAATATATAACAAAAATGAACATAGATATCTACAACTATTAATAGATACTGGAGCCGACATCTCCATATACAAAAGTAATAATTTAAGTTCATATGATATACAAGCACAAAACAGGTGCAAACTCACGGGCATAACAAACGAAACTACAATGTCACTCGGAACTATCAAACTAAATTTCAACATTGAAGATATCATTATATCAAATACATTTCATGCGGTAGATGAGAAATTCCCTATCGAAACTGATGGCATTATAGGACGAGACATGCTAATCAAGTATATGTGCAAAATTGACTACGAAACGTATACCATATCCTTCAGTACAAAAGACAGAGATATAGTGTTACCAATGTACACTACAAAAGCTAACATGGCACACATAACTATTCCCGCAAGAACAGAAGCGATAATACCCATAGACGTAGACAGATCGGAAGACAGCATAATACTAAACAAAGAAATCGAAAAAGGGATATTCTTAAGCAATTGCATAATTCCAGCGAAAGGTATATGTCATGTGAAAATACTCAATACTAACGAACATGACATAACTCTGAAAAACTTTCAAACAGAGGTAGAACCACTGAGGAATTATGACGTATTAAAGACAACTCGGAAATTTGACAAAAAACGATTAGACGAACTATTAAACGTAATTAATACCAACAGTCTCGATGAACAAGCAAACAAGAGTTTGCAAGAAATTATAATGGAATACCAAGACGTTTTCCATCTGGAAGGTGAATACCTCACAAAAAATAATTTCTACCAACAAAAACTGAACACTTGCGACGAAAACCCAGTCTACATAAAAAATTATAGATTACCACAAACTCAGAATGAAGAAATTCTTAGGCAAGTACGGGAACTAAAAGATAATGATATTATCGAACAATCCACAAGCCCGTACAACTCTCCATTGTTAGTGGTACCTAAGAAAAGCTCGGATGACACCAAGAAGTGGAGATTAGTCGTTGATTTCAGAAAACTGAACGACAAACTGGTGAACGATAAATTTCCTTTGACAAGGTTAGAAGACGTCCTAGACAAACTAGGTAGGGCAAAGTACTTTTCAACCTTAGATATGACTAGTTCGTTCCACCAGATTGAGCTGGAAAAAGAATCAAGACATTTAACCGCTTTTTCCACCAATGATGGACACTATCAATTCAAAAGATTACCTTTTGGATTGAAAATATCATCAAACAGCTTCCAAAGGATGCTCACTATTGCCTTAACTGGTCTAAGTGACTCAGCATTCTTATACGTAGACGACATCATGGTTTTCGGATGTAGCATGAAACATCATAATGAAAATTTAAGAACAGTTTTACAGAGACTTCGTAAGTACAATTTGAAGTTAAATGCAAATAAATGCAAATTTTTAAAATCAGAAGTAGTGTATTTAGGACACCTTATTACAGCAGATGGTATAAGAACAGACCCTGCTAAGCATGAAGTAATTAAAAATTATCCCATCCCAAAGACCGCGGATGACGTGCGAAGATTCGTAGCTTTCTGCAACTATTATCGACGTTTCATACCAAACTTTGCAGAAACGGCAAAGAGTTTGAACTCTCTTTTAAAGAAAAAAGCACCGTTTGTTTGGGAAGAAGAACAGCAAAAAGCATACGAACTTTTAAAACGCAAACTGATTTCACCTCCTATACTACAATACCCAGATTTTGAAAGACCCTTCATACTTACTACAGATGCGTCAAATTTCGCACTAGGTGCTATACTATCGCAAGGAGAAATTGGTTCAGATCTACCAATCTCGTACGCGAGCAAATCCTTAAATAAGCACGAATTGAATAAACCTATCATAGAAAAGGAACTATTGGCGATACATTGGGGCATAAACTTTTTTAGGCCATATTTATATGGACGGAAGTTTATAGTCGTATCAGACCACAGACCTTTGGTATCATTGTTTACACATAAAAATCCATCTTCAAAACTTACTAGAATACGTCTAGATTTATCGGACTACGATTTCGAGATCATATACAAAAAGGGTAATATAAATACAAATGCGGATGCGCTATCAAGAATACAAATGAACACTGAAATGCTAAAATCCATGATACCTCCGACAAACGATGAAAATATTAGCAAAAAATTATTGGCGATAACAAGAAGTAAAACGAAAAAGGTACAAAGTGAAAATAAAAATACAGAAATCGACAAGCAAAGTGGCAACCAAAACGAAGAGATTGATCACCTCCATGCGTTTGATTGCACTTCTTTGTCAGATATTAAAGGGGCGATGAAACTGAAATTTTATATGCTAGCTAGCAAGAAATACAAGAGAGATGATATATCTATAACTAAAGAGAAAGATTTTATAGTAGTGCGCTACAGTGATAAAGTTGTTGAGAAACCAGTTTCCTTCAACGATAAGCTGAAAGTTCATGATAACAACAACGATAATTCATACACGAAATTAGTTTCTGTCATGAAGAAGTTGTTAATATATTCAAAGAACAATAGCATAAATGCACTATCTTTATCCTCTAATGATGATATATTCAGGTACGTACCGAGAAATGAATTCAAGAAATTATTTAATGCGTTGCAACGGGAAGAAATTTATAAGTTAAAAATATTAATATACAGACCGCCCATAAGAATTCAAGACGTCAAAAAGCAAAATGAATTAATTATTGAGTACCACAATTCGCCACATGGAGGACACATAGGAGTACATAAAACATTGCTAAAATTGAAACAGAGATACTGTTGGAAGGATATGAAGAAAATGGTCAAAAAACATATAAACCAATGTGAAAAGTGCAAAATGAATAAAATAACTAAGCACACCAAAGAGAAAATGATAAAAACCGAGACTCCATCTACTAGCTTCGAGATCGTAAGCGCAGACATTGTTGGCCCGTTGAGAATTTCCAACAACTACAGATACATTCTCACTATTCAGTGCGAATTAACGAAATTTATAACTGCCATACCCATAGAGACTAAGGATGCTACCACAGTAGCAAAAGCTATAGTAAATAAATTTATCTTATTATACGGTCATTTCAAGATTCTAAAAACGGACTTAGGGACAGAATTTACAAACAGTCTAATGAAAGAAGTATGCGAGTTACTACATATAAAACAAATATTTTCAACCCCTTACCATCATGAGTCGTTAGGTGTAATAGAAAGGAACCACCGCGTATTAAACGAATACTTACTGTCCTTCGTTGATAACAACAACTGGGACGAATGGATACCTTTCTATACATTTTCATACAATACAACTCCACACATTGACACAAATTATACACCTTACGAACTAGTATTCGGAAAACTATCCTATTTACCAAATGACATTTTAAGCAATTCAGAAGAAATATACAATTTAGAGAATTACAGAAATGAATTAAAAATTAGATTAAAAATGTCTCTAACAAAAGCAAAGGACTTAATTGAAAAAGCTAAAATGATTAGAACAAATAAAGAATGTTATTCAAAACCATTAAACATAGAAATAGACGATCTTGTTTTATTAAAAGTAGAGAACAGAAGAAAACATGAGAAACCGTATAAAGGTCCATTTAAGGTACTAAGTAAAAATAATGTAAATACACTATTGGAAATAGATAATAAGAAAAAATGGATACACAATAATAGACTTAAGATTTTCAAAAAAAAAAAAAAAAAAGGGGGAATAACAATGAATAAAAATATAATATAAGACATGTAAAAATACCTAAAATAAGTCTCGAGTTTGTACCCAAACTCTCACCTCAAAAGGTTAAGGGTGTAGTGGATCTACACATATCTACACAATCAATCAGCATTTTACTATAAACTAAACCCACAAATTAATAATCAATGAGCAATCGTAGAATATACAAATGTATAACTTACGATCACTTTGTAATGCTCACTTTGCATACTCGTTTCGCATTACACTCACACGAAAGTCAATTCATGTTGTCACTAAAAATAGACATATGAACGAATGTTTATACTAACCCATTGCGATCGCTCTAGACGAAGCGGCGCCTAGCATTGGCATGTGTAATGTACACACAAAGTACGAAACCTGAGTAGTCATTACTCATGGACTATTATGAGTGTTGCATATTACTCATGGACTATTATGAGTGTTACATTTCACTCATGGACTATTATGAGTGTTGCATTTTTAAATTGGGTCATATGGAAAAGTGCTGATCGATATTTTGATAAGTAGAATAAAATATTAGAGTAGGGATTATATGTTAAGTTGTAAAAAGTGTATAAAAGGAAAGTGTACAAAAGAAAATATAGTCATAGTCTTACTTTTGACTCGTTTTTAATTATCTACTATTGCCGTAGTTTGGCAATACGCTCGAGCCGTAACTTGGCTTTAGAAGCGCTACAATTAAAGCGTAAGCAGTCGCTAAAAGTAAAACAGAATAAAAAATATCGGCTAGCTTGGATCTTGAATCCTGCGCCAGATATGTGGCAATTAACTTGCCGGTAGGTACTTCAATTTAACCCTGTTCCCTCACTAAAAGTGCGCTATTCCTATACAGCGCTAAATCCCGGATCACACTTGAGGAATACAAGATCCGGCGTTCGGCGTCCTGCACCGAGAAGGCATCTACTGCGACGAACTATCATTTAAATGCAAATCTTTTACAAAGGGCGCAAAACGTGCGGAGCACCCTAGCGGGCGAGGAAATCCAGTTTTTTCCCCAAAAAAATCAAAAGCCCGCGAACGGCAGCCAAAACATGTCACAATCCAACTGCGAGCAAATGACCCGAAAAAGGGCGCAAAACGTGCGGAGCACCCTAGCGGGCGAGGAAATCCAGTTTTTTCCGCGAAAAAATCAAAAGCCCGCGAACGGCAGCCAAAACATGTCACAATCCAACTGCGAGCAAATGACCCGAAAAAGGGCGCAAAAGTTGCGGAGCACCCTAGCGGGCGAGGAAATCCAGTTTTTTCCGCGAAAAAATCAAAAGCCCGCGAACGGCAGCCAAAACATGTCACAATCCAACTGCGAGCAAATGACCCGAAAAAGTGCGCAAAACATGCGGAGCACCCTAGCGGGCGAGGAAATCCAGTTTTTTCCGCGAAAAAATCAAAAGCCCGCGAACGGCAGCCAAAACATGTCACAATCCAACTGCGAGCAAATGACCCGAAAAAGGGCGCAAAAGTTGCGGAGCACCCTAGCGGGCGAGGAAATCCATTTTTTTCCGCGAAAAAATCAAAAGCCCGCGAACGGCAGCCAAAACATGTCACAATCCAACTGCGAGCAAATGACCCGAAAAAGGGCGCAAAAGTTGCGGAGCACCCTAGCGGGCGAGGAAATCCAGTTTTTTCCGCGAAAAAATCAAAAGCCCGCGAACGGCAGCCAAAACATGTCACAATCCAACTGCGAGCAAATGACCCGAAAAAGGGCGCAAAAGTTGCGTAGCACCCTAGCGGGCGAGGAAATCCAGTTTTTTCCGCGAAAAAATCAAAAGCCCGCGAACGGCAGCCAAAACATGTCACAATCCAACTGCGAGCAAATGACCCGAAAAAGGGCGCAAAAGTTGCGGAGCACCCTAGCGGGCGAGGAAATCCAGTTTTTCCGCGAAAAAATCAAAAGCCCGCGAACGGCAGCCAAAACATGTCACAATCCAACTGCGAGCAAATGACCCGAAAAAGGGCGCAAAACGTGCGGAGCACCCTAGCGGGCGAGGAAATCCAGTTTTTTCCGCGAAAAAATCAAAAGCCCGCGAACGGCAGCCAAAACATGTCACAATCCAACTGCGAGCAAATGACCCGAAAAAGGGCGCAAAACGTGCGGAGCACCCTAGCGGGCGAGGAAATCCAGTTTTTTCCGCGAAAAAATCAAAAGCCCGCGAACGGCAGCCAAAACATGTCACAATCCAACTGCGAGCAAATGACCCGAAAAAGGACGCAAAACGTGCGGAGCACCCTAGCGGGCGAGGAAATCCAGTTTTTTCCGCGAAAAAATGAAAAGCCCGCGAACGGCAGCCAAAACATGTCACAATCCAACTGCGAGCAAATGACCCGAAAAAGTGCGCAAAACATGCGGAGCACCCTAGCGGGCGAGGAAATCCAGTTTTTTCCGCGAAAAAATCAAAAGCCCGCGAACGGCAGCCAAAACATGTCACAATCCAACTGCAAGCAAATGACCCGAAAAAGGACGCAAAACGTGCGGAGCACCCTAGCGGGCGAGGAAATCCAGTTTTTTCCGCGAAAAAATCAAAAGCCCGCGAACGGCAGCCAAAACATGTCACAATCCAACTGCGAGCAAATGACCCGAAAAAGGGCGCAAAAGTTGCGGAGCACCCTAGCGGGCGAGGAAATCCAGTTTTTTCCGCGAAAAAATCAAAAGCCCGCGAACGACAGCCAAACATGTCACAATCCAACTGCGAGCAAATGACCCGAAAAAGTGCGCAAAACATGCGGAGCACCCTAGCAGCCGAGGAAATCCAGTTTTTTCCGCGAAAAAATCAAAAGCCCGCGAACGGCAGCCAAAACATGTCACAATCCAACTGCGAGCAAATGACCCGAAAAAGGGCGCAAAACGTGCGGAGCACCCTAGCGGGCGAGGAAATCCAGTTTTTTCCGCGAAAAAATCAAAAGCCCGCGAACGGCAGCCAAAACATGTCACAATCCAACTGCGAGCAAATGACCCGAAAAAGGGCGCAAAACATGCGGAGCACCCTAGCGGGCGAGGAAATCCAGTTTTTTCCGCGAAAAAATCAAAAGCCCGCGAACGGCAGCCAAATATGTCACAATCCAACTGCGAGCAAATGACCCGAAAAAAGCACAAAAGTTGCGGAGCACCCTAGCGGGCGAGGAAATCCAGTTTTTTCCGCGAAAAAATCAAAAGCCCGCGAACGGCAGCCAAAACATGTCACAATCCAACTGCGAGCAAATGACCCGAAAAAGGGCGCAAAAGTTGCATAGCACCCTAGCGGGCGAGGAAATCCAGTTTTTTCCGCGAAAAAATCAAAAGCCCGCGAACGGCAGCCAAAACATGTCACAATCCAACTGCGAGCAAATGACCCGAAAAAGGGCGCAAAACATGCGGAGCACCCTAGCGGGCGAGGAAATCCAGTTTTTTCCGCGAAAAAATCAAAAGCCCGCGAACGGCAGCCAAAACATGTCACAATCCAACTGCGAGCAAATGACCCGAAAAAGGGCGCAAAAGTTGCGGAGCACCCTAGCGGGCGAGGAAATCCAGTTTTTTCCGCGAAAAAATCAAAAGCCCGCGAACGGCAGCCAAAACATGTCACAATCCAACTGCGAGCAAATGACCCGAAAAAGGACGCAAAACGTGCGGAGCACCCTAGCGAGCGAGGAAATTCAGTTTTTTCCGCGAAAAAATCAAAAGCCCGCGAACGGCAGCCAAAACATGTCACAATCCAACTGCGAGCAAATGACCCGACAAAGGACGCAAAAGTTGCGGAGCACCCTAGCGGGCGAGGAAATCCAGTTTTTTCCGCGAAAAAATCAAAAGCCCGCGAACGGCAGACAAAACATGTCACAATCCAACTGCGAGCAAATGACCCGAAAAAGGGCGCAAAACATGCGGAGCACCCTAGCGGGCGAGGAAATCCAGTTTTTTCCGCGAAAAAATCAAAAGCCCGCGAACGGCAGCCAAACATGTCACAATCCAACTGCGAGCAAATGACCCGAAAAAGGGCACAAAAGTTGCGGAGCACCCTAGCGGGCGAGGAAATCCAGTTTTTTCCGCGAAAAAATCAAAAGCCCGCGAACGGCAGCCAAAACATGTCACAATCCAACTGCGAGCAAATGACCCGAAAAAGGGCGCAAAACGTGCGGAGCACCCTAGCGGGCGAGGAAATCCAGTTTTTTCCGCGAAAAAATCAAAAGCCCGCGAACGGCAGCCAAAACATGTCACAATCCAATTTCGAGCAAATGACCCGAAAAAGGGCGCAAAACGTGCGGAGCACCCTAGCGGGCGAGGAAATCCAGTTTTTTCCGCGAAAAAATCAAAAGCCCGCGAACGGCAGCCAAAACATGTCACAATCCAACTGCGAGCAAATGACCCGAAAAAGGGCGCAAAACATGCGGAGCACCCTAGCGGGCGAGGAAATCCAGTTTTTTCCGCGAAAAAATCAAAAGCCCGCGAACGGCAGCCAAAACATGTCACAATCCAACTGCGAGCAAATGACCGGAAAAAGGGCGCAAAACATGCGGAGCACCCTAGCGGGCGAGGAAATCCAGTTTTTTCCGCGAAAAAATCAAAAGCCCGCGAACGGCAGCCAAACATGTCACAATCCAACTGCGAGCAAATGACCCGAAAAAGGGCACAAAAGTTGCGGAGCACCCTAGCGGGCGAGGAAATCCAGTTTTTTCCGCGAAAAAATTAAAAGCCCGCGAACGGCAGCCAAAACATGTCACAATCCAACTGCGAGCAAATGACCCGAAAAAGGGCGCAAAAGTTGCGGAGCACCCTAGCGGGCGAGGAAATCCAGTTTTTTCCGCGAAAAAATCAAAAGCCCGCGAACGGCAGCCAAAACATGTCACAATCCAACTGCGAGCAAATGACCCGAAAAAGGGCGCAAAACGTGCGGAACACCCTAGCGGGCGAGGAAATCCAGTTTTTTCCGCGAAAAAATCAAAAGCCCGCGAACGGCAGCCAAAACATGTCACAATCCAACTGCGAGCAAATGACCCGAAAAAGTGCGCAAAACATGCGGAGCACCCTAGCGGGCGAGGAAATCCAGTTTTTTCCGCGAAAAAATCAAAAGCCCGCGAACGGCAGCCAAAACATGTCACAATCCAACTGCGAGCAAATGACCCGAAAAAGGGCGCAAAAGTTGCGGAGCACCCTAGCGGGCGAGGAAATCCAGTTTTTTCCGCGAAAAAATCAAAAGCCCGCGAACGGCAGCCAAAACATGTCACAATCCAACTGCGAGCAAATGACCCGAAAAAGGGCGCAAAAGTTGCGGAGCACCCTAGCGGGCGAGGAAATCCAGTTTTTTCCGCGAAAAAATCAAAAGCCCGCGAACGGCAGCCAAAACATGTCACAATCCAACTGCGAGCAAATGACCCGAAAAAGGGCGCAAAAGTTGCGGAGCACTCTAGCGGGCGAGGAAATCCAGTTTTTTCCGCGAAAAAATCAAAAGCCCGCGAACGGCAGCCAAAACATGTCACAATCCAACTGCGAGCAAATGACCCGAAAAAGGGCGCAAAAGTTGCGGAGCACCCTAGCGGGCGAGGAAATCCAGTTTTTCCGCGAAAAAATCAAAAGCCCGCGAACGGCAGCCAAAACATGTCACAATCCAACTGCGAGCAAATGACCCGAAAAAGGGCGCAAAACGTGCGGAGCACCCTAGCGGGCGAGGAAATCCAGTTTTTTCCGCGAAAAAATCAAAAGCCCGCGAACGGCAGCCAAAACATGTCACAATCCAACTGCGAGCAAATGACCCGAAAAAGGGCGCAAAACGTGCGGAGCACCCTAGCGGGCGAGGAAATCCAGTTTTTTCCGCGAAAAAATCAAAAGCCCGCGAACGGCAGCCAAAACATGTCACAATCCAACTGCGAGCAAATGACCCGAAAAAGGACGCAAAACGTGCGGAGCACCCTAGCGGGCGAGGAAATCCAGTTTTTTCCGCGAAAAAATCAAAAGCCCGCGAACGGCAGCCAAAACATGTCACAATCCAACTGCGAGCAAATGACCCGAAAAAGTGCGCAAAACATGCGGAGCACCCTAGCGGGCGAGGAAATCCAGTTTTTTCCGCGAAAAAATCAAAAGCCCGCGAACGGCAGCCAAAACATGTCACAATCCAACTGCGAGCAAATGACCCGAAAAAGGGCGCAAAACGTGCGGAGCACCCTAGCGGGCGAGGAAATCCAGTTTTTTCCGCGAAAAAATCAAAAGCCCGCGAACGGCAGCCAAAACATGTCACAATCCAACTGCGAGCAAATGACCCGAAAAAGGGCGCAAAACATGCGGAGCACCCTAGCAGCCGAGGAAATCCAGTTTTTTCCGCGAAAAAATCAAAAGCCCGCGAACGGCAGCCAAAACATGTCACAATCCAACTGCGAGCAAATGACCCGAAAAAGGGCGCAAAACGTGCGGAGCACCCTAGCGGGCGAGGAAATCCAGTTTTTTCCGCGAAAAAATCAAAAGCCCGCGAACGGCAACCAAAACATGTCACAATCCAACTGCGAGCAAATGACCCGAAAAAAGCACAAAAGTTGCGGAGCACCCTAGCGGGTGAGGAAATCCAGTTTTTTCCGCGAAAAAATCAAAAGCCCGCGAACGGCAGCCAAAACATGTCACAATCCAACTGCGAGCAAATGACCCGAAAAAGGGCGCAAAACATGCGGAGCACCCTAGCGGGCGAGGAAATCCAGTTTTTTCCGCGAAAAAATCAAAAGCCCGCGAACGGCAACCAAAACATGTCACAATCCAACTGCGAGCAAATGACCCGAAAAAGGGCGCAAAACATGCGGAGCACCCTAGCGGGCGAGGAAATCCAGTTTTTTCCGCGAAAAAATCAAAAGCCCGCGAACGGCTGCCAAACATGTCACAATCCAACTGCGAGCAAATGACCCGAATAAGGGCGCAAAACGTGCGGAGCACCCTAGCGGGCGAGGAAATCCAGTTTTTTCCGCGAAAAAATCAAAAGCCCGCGAACGGCAGCCAAAACATGTCACAATCCAACTGCAAGCAAATGACCCGAAAAAAGCACAAAAGTTGCGGAGCACCCTAGCGGGTGAGGAAATCCAGTTTTTTCCGCGAAAAAATCAAAAGCCCGCGAACGGCAGCCAAAACATGTCACAATCCAACTGCGAGCAAATGACCCGAAAAAGGGCGCAAAACATGCGGAGCACCCTAGCGGGCGAGGAAATCCAGTTTTTTCCGCGAAAAAATCAAAAGCCCGCGAACGGCAGCCAAAACATGTCACAATCCAACTGCGAGCAAATGACCCGAAAAAAGCACAAAAGTTGCGGAGCACCCTAGCGGGTGAGGAAATCCAGTTTTTTCCGCGAAAAAATCAAAAGCCCGCGAACGGCAGCCAAAACATGTCACAATCCAACTGCGAGCAAATGACCCGAAAAAGGGCGCAAAACATGCGGAGCACCCTAGCGGGCGAGAAAATCCAGTTTTTTCCGCGAAAAAATCAAAAGCCCGCGAACGGCAACCAAAACATGTCACAATCCAACTGCGAGCAAATGACCCGAAAAAGGGCGCAAAACATGCGGAGCACCCTAGCGGGCGAGGAAATCCAGTTTTTTCCGCGAAAAAATCAAAAGCCCGCGAACGGCTGCCAAACATGTCACAATCCAACTGCGAGCAAATGACCCGAAAAAGGGCGCAAAACATGCGGAGCACCCTAGCGGGCGAGGAAATCCAGTTTTTTCCGCGAAAAAATCAAAAGCCCGCGAACGGCAACCAAAACATGTCACAATCCAACTGCGAGCAAATGACCCGAAAAAGGGCGCAAAACATGCGGAGCACCCTAGCGGGCGAGGAAATCCAGTTTTTTCCGCGAAAAAATCAAAAGCCCGCGAACGGCTGCCAAACATGTCACAATCCAACTGCGAGCAAATGACCCGAATAAGGGCGCAAAACGTGCGGAGCACCCTAGCGGGCGAGGAAATCCAGTTTTTTCCGCGAAAAAATCAAAAGCCCGCGAACGGCAGCCAAAACATGTCACAATCCAACTGCGAGCAAATGACCCGAAAAAAGCACAAAAGTTGCGGAGCACCCTAGCGGGTGAGGAAATCCAGTTTTTTCCGCGAAAAAATCAAAAGCCCGCGAACGGCAGCCAAAACATGTCACAATCCAACTGCGAGCAAATGACCCGAAAAAGGGCGCAAAACATGCGGAGCACCCTAGCGGGCGAGGAAATCCAGTTTTTTCCGCGAAAAAATCAAAAGCCCGCGAACGGCAACCAAAACATGTCACAATCCAACTGCGAGCAAATGACCCGAAAAAGGGCGCAAAACATGCGGAGCACCCTAGCGGGCGAGGAAATCCAGTTTTTTCCGCGAAAAAATCAAAAGCCCGCGAACGGCTGCCAAACATGTCACAATCCAACTGCGAGCAAATGACCCGAATAAGGGCGCAAAACGTGCGGAGCACCCTAGCGGGCGAGGAAATCCAGTTTTTTCCGCGAAAAAATCAAAAGCCCGCGAACGGCAGCCAAAACATGTCACAATCCAACTGCGAGCAAATGACCCGAAAAAGGGCGCAAAAGTTGCGGAGCACCCTAGCGGGCGAGGAAATCCAGTTTTTTCCGCGAAAAAATCAAAAGCCCGCGAACGGCAGCCAAAACATGTCACAATCCAACTGCGAGCAAATGACCCGAAAAAGGACGCAAAACGTGCGGAGCACCCTAGCGAGCGAGGAAATTCAGTTTTTTCCGCGAAAAAATCAAAAGCCCGCGAACGGCAGCCAAAACATGTCACAATCCAACTGCGAGCAAATGACCCGAAAAAGGACGCAAAAGTTGCGGAGCACCCTAGCGGGCGAGGAAATCCAGTTTTTTTCCGCGAAAAAATCAAAAGCCCGCGAACGGCAGACAAAACATGTCACAATCCAACTGCGAGCAAACGACCCGAAAAAGGGCGCAAAACATGCGGAGCACCCTAGCGGGCGAGGAAATCCAGTTTTTTCCGCGAAAAAATCAAAAGCCCGCGAACGGCAGCCAAACATGTCACAATCCAACTGCGAGCAAATGACCCGAAAAAGGGCACAAAAGTTGCGGAGCACCCTAGCGGGCGAGGAAATCCAGTTTTTTCCGCGAAAAAATCAAAAGCCCGCGAACGGCAGCCAAAACATGTCACAATCCAACTGCGAGCAAATGACCCGAAAAAGGGCGCAAAACATGCGGAGCACCCTAGCGGGCGAGGAAATCCAGTTTTTTCCGCGAAAAAATCAAAAGCCCGCGAACGGCAGCCAAAACATGTCACAATCCAACTGCGAGCAAATGACCCGAAAAAGGGCGCAAAACGTGCGGAGCACCCTAGCGGGCGAGGAAATCCAGTTTTTTCCGCGAAAAAATCAAAAGCCCGCGAACGGCAGCCAAAACATGTCACAATCCAATTTCGAGCAAATGACCCGAAAAAGGGCGCAAAACGTGCGGAGCACCCTAGCGGGCGAGGAAATCCAGTTTTTTCCGCGAAAAAATCAAAAGCCCGCGAACGGCAGCCAAAACATGTCACAATCCAACTGCGAGCAAATGACCCGAAAAAGGGCGCAAAACATGCGGAGCACCCTAGCGGGCGAGGAAATTTAGTTTTTTCCGCGAAAAAATCAAAAGCCCGCGAACGGCAGCCAAAACATGTCACAATCCAACTGCGAGCAAATGACCCGAAAAAGGGCGCAAAACATGCGGAGCACCCTAGCGGGCGAGGAAATCCAGTTTTTTCCGCGAAAAAATCAAAAGCCCGCGAACGGCAGCCAAACATGTCACAATCCAACTGCGAGCAAATGACCCGAAAAAGGGCACAAAAGTTGCGGAGCACCCTAGCGGGCGAGGAAATCCAGTTTTTTCCGCGAAAAAATCAAAAGCCCGCGAACGGCAGCCAAAACATGTCACAATCCAACTGCGAGCAAATGACCCGAAAAAGGGCGCAAAAGTTGCGGAGCACCCTAGCGGGCGAGGAAATCCAGTTTTTTTCCGCGAAAAAATCAAAAGCCCGCGAACGGCAGCCAAAACATGTCACAATCCAACTGCGAGCAAATGACCCGAAAAAGGGCGCAAAACGTGCGGAACACCCTAGCGGGCGAGGAAATCCAGTTTTTTCCGCGAAAAAATCAAAAGCCCGCGAACGGCAGCCAAAACATGTCACAATCCAACTGCGAGCAAATGACCCGAAAAAAGGCGCAAAACGTGCGGAGCACCCTAGCGGGCGAGGAAATCCAGTTTTTTCCGCGAAAAAATCAAAAGCCCGCGAACGGCAGCCAAAACATGTCACAATCCAACTGCGAGCAAATGACCCGAAAAAGGGCGCAAAACGTGCGGAGCACCCTAGCGGGCGAGGAAATCCAGTTTTTTCCGCGAAAAAATCAAAAGCCCGCGAACGGCAGCCAAAACATGTCACAATCCAACTGCGAGCAAATGACCCGAAAAAGGGCGCAAAACGTGCGGAGCACCCTAGCGGGCGAGGAAATCCAGTTTTTTCCGCGAGAAAATCAAAAGCCCGCGAACGGCAGCCAAAACATGTCACAATCCAACTGCGAGCAAATGACCCGAAAAAGGGCGCAAAAGTTGCGGAGCACCCTAGCGGGCGAGGAAATCTAGTTTTTTCCGCGAAAAAATCAAAAGCCCGCGAACGGCAGCCAAAACATGTCACAATCCAACTGCGAGCAAATGACCCGAAAAAGGGCGCAAAACGTGCGGAGCACCCTAGCGGGCGAGGAAATCCAGTTTTTTCCGCGAAAAAATCAAAAGCCCGCGAACGGCAGCCAAAACATGTCACAATCCAACTGCGAGCAAATGACCCGAAAAAGGGCGCAAAACGTGCGGAGCACCCTAGCGGGCGAGGAAATCCAGTTTTTTCCGCGAAAAAATTAAAAGCCCGCGAACGGCTGCCAAAACATGTCACAATCCAACTGCGAGCAAATGACCCGAAAAAGGGCGCAAAACGTGCGGAGCACCCTAGCGGGCGAGGAAATCCAGTTTTTTCCGCGAAAAAATCAAAAGCCCGCGAACGGCAGCCAAAACATGTCACAATCCAACTGCGAGCAAATGACCCGAAAAAGGGCGCAAAACGTGCGGAGCACCCTAGCGGGCGAGGAAATCCAGTTTTTTTCGCGAAAAAATCAAAAGCCCGCGAACGGCAGCCAAAACATGTCACAATCCAACTGCGAGCAAATGACCCGAAAAAGGGCGCAAAACGTGCGGAGCACCCTAGCGGGCGAGGAAATCCAGTTTTTTCCGCGAGAAAATCAAAAGCCCGCGAACGGCAGCCAAAACATGTCACAATCCAACTGCGAGCAAATGACCCGAAAAAGGGCGCAAAAGTTGCGGAGCACCCTAGTGATGTTGCTGCGTTCTTTTCGAACCAAAAAAACAACTCTTTTAAATTAAATTAAAACAAAACGATATTCAATTTTGCGTCGAGATGTTTTTATTCGCGTTTTTCGTACAGCGGTCTTAGTTGTATCGAGTGTCATCCAGAACTGGGGCGCGTCGCACATACTCAAATGCTCTTATCAACCGAAATTGCTGACGCTATGTCTGCTACTCTGCAGGTGTACGATGCACTTTTGCAGTGAGGTCTCGTTTCACCTCAGCCAACAGTTTTTTGTATTTGTCAGCATTATGAGTATATGTGACTTCTCCCCCTTCTAGATAAGAATTCTCCTGAATTCTATTTTCTATTTCTAATTTCACATTTTTCTTTTTGTAATACAAAAACATAATTACAATTATTAAAAATACTATTATAAAGAATGTAGTTACATTTATGCCGTATGTTACATTTTTATGAAATTCCAGTTCATCAATTTTCTGTATATTTTCAAAATGTTCTAATGCAATATCTTCTAAAGTTATTTTGTTTGTGAAATTAACGTAATTTTCATTTACAGGATAGTAGAACCTCTCTTGAATTTTATTTACATTATTTGAAAAATAACTATTTAATATCTTCAGTGTACAATTATTAAAATGAATTAAAGCATTGCCATTGGCAATAATATTTCTTTCATCACAATCTTGAGTAATATTTAATTGTTTGGAATTTTTTATTACGATTGTTTGTTCATCTATTTGCATTAGTTCAATGTTTTTATTGGTTATCAATTTACAATCCTTTCGATATATACAATGTTTACTTACGTCTAATTCGTTGAGTGTTTTAAATTTTTGAAATGAATATGTTAGATTATTATATGCGAAAACTGTTTCTTTGTCAGCGTCGATTTCTTTGAGTTGATTATTAGGCATTGGGATAATTAATTTCAATTGAATATTAATAAATTCTCTAGGGATCTTTAAGGCAAACATAAGAGTATCATTATTATTTTTAGCAAATCCTAATTTTATGTATTGCATTCGGTTTACATCAATTTGATATTTTTGAATTTCTTCATCGGTTAGTATATTTGGATGTAGAATCCCGTGCTTTGCAGAAACGACATTGTCCTGGAGATGTTCGATTTTACTTTTCAACAATTGAATTTTAAAAAATTGATCGTAATAAATTTCATTTTTGAGTCTGTCTTTGGAGATGCCATTTACTGTTGCTAAAATAGTGATTCTATCGTTTTCGATTATGCTCTTGAGTTGTTGAAACGTTTTATTAAAATATTCATTAATTTTGATCTGCTTATTAATTTCAGTAATGGCGTTATGGCTATTGGATTCAACTATTTTCATATGTTCGTCTATGTCACGTCTGTCTGTATCGTCCATGGTGCCAAAGAGCCATTTTTGGGTGTTTCCAACTAAATTAATTAGACCTCTTTTACGTCTTTCTACTCGAGGCACGAGCGTTTTAATTTTGTTTCTTAAATGTTTAAGTTCCAATAGTAATGTATCCTTATGTTTTTCATCGAAACTATCTATATTTCTTTCAAAAACTGTAACTAATTCTAGAATCTCCGAAGTGTTTATAAAATGTATGATGAAATGTGATTTCGTAACTATTTCGGCCTTGTTCAATTGAATTTCGGCGAAACCTTTCTGTGTGTCAATTTTGTGTACGTTTAAATGTGCGTCGGTAAGCGTCCAAACTAACGTAAATGCCAACGCCATCAAAACTACTGAAAATTTCTGAAAAAGGTCTTACCATTACTATATTTTCTATATTATTGGATGAATGTTATAAAATTAAATGCTCTTGCAAAATTTCTACCATCATTCTTTTTCTGAAATAGGGTATATCGTTTTGAGAAAAAGTTAATTCGTGTCCACGGGCGATGTATTCCGCTGTAATGCAACTGAACACTCCGCAATCGCTACCATTTGTTTGTTGCGGTGAATCTATCGTGTTTTCTTTAACCCATCCCGTAGTGTCGAACGGAACTTTTAATTTTTCTAAAGATTCCTGTTTTAAATACTCCTGTAGTGTCTCTAATACTTGTGAGTTAGGCCTATGCAACGAGTCATAATAACGAATGGTTTTATTTTTAAAGTCAACAACTACCATGCACCAATGATTTGTCCCTACGTGAATTGGCACTAATAAGACATCTAAGTCAAATATATTTTTTCGTTTAGTCCACTTTATAACTCCCTCATATCCTGAGTGCACTAACTTCACCATAAAAAATGTGTTCATTGCATACGCCTTAACCTGGTAGTTCTCAGTTTGTTTTTCACTCCTTTCTGTTATTAGGCCCATATAAAAATTAATAATATTATCATTTAACCAATTGTTTCCTGTTAACGATTGTATATCGTTCCTGGTTATGTTCAACCCAAATCTTGTTTTTAAAATATCATTTACTGCTCCTTCCTTATTTACATTATCTATTAAAACTAACTGATCCTTGGTGAATTCTGGGAATTCAATGTCAATTATATCGCTATCTTCATTTATTTTATTATCAGGATATTTACAGAATTTTAAAGGTCTTTTTATGTTCACTGGATGGACATTTTCAAGTTTGGTCTTTATATACTTTGGTTCTTGTTTGCGTCTAGCCGCCCTATAGTTTTTAACAAATCCAGTTGTTCGTGTTTCTTCGTAGTCTTCCCTTAATTTATTAGCTCTTGATATATATTTTTCTTTACTTCTGATTAGATTAGATTTTAC
The DNA here is from genome assembly GCA_963942545.1 of Oxycera nigricornis. Lineage (NCBI taxonomy): Eukaryota > Metazoa > Arthropoda > Insecta > Diptera > Stratiomyidae > Oxycera > Oxycera nigricornis. The sequence goes on along the minus strand of CAWWDL010000258.1, from coordinate 49,794 downwards.
TTTTTCGTAGTCTACTTTATGAAATTGTATATCATTTGGTGGGAATTTAGTTGTTGAGTGAAACCTGGAATTGTAATTCCTAACAGCTCGTTGAATTATTCTGCGGGCTGAAAAACCATTTTTTTTATAGACTAAGATTCTAAATTTTTCTGCTATGGTTTCGTGAAAACGTTCAATATCACCTAAACCAGTATGGCTATGAGCTTTAGTTAAATGCAGCTCTACATTTTCTGCTCTCAAAAAAACCTTCAATAATATGCCATTAAACTCGTTTCCGCCTATAATTTTTTTCGGTTTCCCTACTCTAGTGAAATGTTCCTCGAATGAGTCAATAATTGTTATATGATTGCGGTCTGGTAAGTAATACGCAGTACCAAATTTCGAAAATTTGTCAATGATAGTTAAAAATGAAAATTTCATAATGGTATATATATCTATTTGAATAAGCTGATTTATATCACGGGCTGTCTCTGTAAATTTAAATTTGGGTCTTAGTGGTCTTCGATCATACTTGACTTCTTGACACAGATCGCATTGATTTATCACGATATTGATTAATTCCAAGAGTTTGGGATAATAGATTTTATTTTTGATCGCATTAAACGTTTCTTGTATGCCGGAATGCATACTTTCCCTGGTATGGTACAATGATATTTGTTTGACCGCTTCCACCTCAGTTTTTAAATCTATGGCTCTATGTGAGCACCTGATAAATTTGATTTGCTTATCATTTGAAAACATTTCTCGCAGTTTTTCTTGGACTATATTATACTGGTGGTCAGAGATTTCAGAGTAAATGCCTATTGTGCCCTTTTTTATAAATCTCTTGAAAATATCATGAAGATTCTGGAAATCATATTCAGCGATGTAAATTATTCGTTTTTTATGTATTATTTCTGATTCGCGCATTTTATTGCTGGTTAAAATTATTTGAGTCTTATACTTGTTTACTATTTCATCTTTTATAGGGATGTGGTCAAGCAGTTCTTCTTCTGCCGAATGCTTTGTAGCCATTATTTCATTTTCATCTTCTATGTTTAATAAGACTCCTAGGTCAGAATATGAATTTGTGCCTTTATGTGATTGGCTGGAGGTTTCGTTTTCACTGGAAATTTTTATTCGGCTAAAAAAATAAGCTACTTTATTTTCGTGCCCTTTTAAGTACTCAATTTTAAATTGGTACTCGCCTAATTTGAGCAGCCACCTTTGGTGTCTAGGCGATAGGTCTTTACCTCTATATTTGGCCTGCAGATATTTGATTGGCTGATGATCCGTGTATATGATAAATTTGTTGCCATAAAGATATGGTCGGAAATAATTCACCGACCACATAATGGCTAAAAATTCTTTGTCAGTTGTCGCGTAATTCCTCTCGTGTGAATTAAGCGTTCGTGACGCGAAGCAGACAGGGTGGCCATCTTGAGACAAGACGGCTCCTATCGCAAAGTTGGAGGCGTCAGTAGTTAGATGAAATTGCCTGTTAAAATCTGGGAATTTCAGAATTGGGGGTGAGCTTATAAGAGTCTTCAACTTCTCGAAAGCTTCTATGTAATTTGGATCATTTAGATTTATTTTCGTATCCTTTTTCAGATACTTAGTTATTGGTTGTGCCACTTTGGCGTAGTCACGGATAAATTTTCTGTAAAAACCAGTTGCGCCTAAAAAACTTTTGATTTCTTTTTCAGTTTTGGGTAATTGCAATTTCGTAATTATTTTTATTTTTTCTGGGTTTGGCTGCAAACCATCCCTCGTTATAATGTGGCCTAAAAATGGTGTCTGTTTGTGCATAAATTTGCACTTGTCTATTTGGATTTTAAGTTTATTTTCTTCCAACACTCTAAATATCTCGTTCAGAGCTTTGATATGTTCCTGAATTGATGTGCTATAAATCAGTATATCATCCAGATAGACTATACAAGTTCTGTTAATGAAATCCCTGAGGACTTCATTCATTAGCCTCTGGAAAGTCGCCGGGGCATTTTTGAGCCCAAATGGCATACGAACAAACTCGTATAACCCATGAGGTGTTACAAAAGCCGTCTTTTTACGATCTTCTTCTTTTACGAGGATCTGGTGATAGCCCTTTGCTAAATCAATAGTGGAAAAATACTGGGCTTTCCCCAGTTTGTCAAGTATCGAGTCTATGTTAGGCAGCGGGAACTTATCGTCCACCGTTTGTAGTGGATTTACGTTGATGTCGTGAGGTGGCACACTTTCGCTGGCATCAAGTGCGCAGCGCTTCCGCTTTTGATACTCGAAAAGGGAAATCCGCTTCAGATGCTTGCTGGCTCTAATTGTTTAGAATCAATTAATTGCCTGAGGGAAAAAGGATATGTGGATACCTACAGGCAACTCAATGGTTGCCGCAAAATTGGCGCTGGACTATCCATGGTCCGTGCTGCCGATATTTCTACGTTTATTTGCCGATAAGAAGGCAAAAGTTCTTGACTGCCAAAATAGTAGGCAGTCTAATGGGACAGTAATAACGCTAGCTATGTCTCCAAAGAACTGTGTTTATTCATTCCATTCTTCTTCTTAAATACTAATTCCATTACCTATCTTATCCCTACTCTAATTCTATTTACTTATTGATTAATTGATTGCCTTGCATTCTCACGCTGTAAATTTGCTGAGTAGTCAATATTGCATCAAATTGATGCACGCGAATACAATTGGGTCATTGCACGATTGTTTACTTGATCGAGTCAATTTAAAAAGCTTGATATGATTTTCTAATTTTGTGAATGAGTTGATTTAATTGAGAAGCTTGATTTAAGTTCCCGTAAGTACTCACAGCGTAGGAATTGCATAAGCTTAGGCGTGTGCATAGGGTGGTGAAGTCGCATGGTTTTGTATATTGATTTAAGTATATTACACCCCTATCCTAAGTTAAAAATATACATAGTAGATTTGCAAACTGAATATCTATCACGTCCCATATGCATACGCAGATTTTGTGGATTTCTAATGACTGTACAGAGCTTATTGTAGTTATTAGATTGATTATTAATGAGTATAATATACAATTGCTTATGATATAAAATTGATTACAATATATAGATAAATGTAGTGTAAAATTTATTATAACACGTATGATTGTAAGAAGTATATTTAATATGTATTTATTTATTATAACACGTATGATTGTAATATGTAAGAAGTATATTTAATATGTATTTATTGTCCTGAATTTTATTTTGTATACATTTTGAGTCTGTTATTATTGTAATAAGTTTTCGTTAGGGGCCATTATGATAACAATTAGAGGAAGGAGGGACTCACCTAAATATCGGCGTCTAGCGCCAAAGCTGATGGCAAGCGTGAGCTGCCTATATTTCTGTACAGCGCAAGCGCCGCAATGAACACTCAAATGAAAGGGTGCCGATACAGGCAGTCCAAATTCACTTGTATGAATGTTATTTTATTCCAAATATCTTTCTCCTTTTATACAAAATCTTAGCCTAATTTCTATTTACTAAACATTGACTTAAAACTATTTTCCCACAGGACCAATGCATATGTTTGTAATAAATCTATAATTTATTTCATTAGTTTTCCGTATTTCACATGTTGACCCATAATCACATTGCAAGGATTCCAACGCCTTGCAAGTGGTCATCAAAAAGAGCGCCGTGTCTACTTGACACTTTTTAGTCACGTTTGGGATGGCATTGCTCCGTATGTAATTCATATTAAATGACCCTTGTGATTTATGTGTTAATACTGTTCGTGGGCATCTTGTGGGCACGCGTGGCTGAATTTAAATTAGTGAGATGAACGGGCATGCGTGGCATAATACGCATGAATGAGTGCAGATGGACAAGTGGTTGAACATGTGATTCCACTACACCCTCACCGTTTAGAAGTGTTGCGTACTAATTGAGTAATTAGTGCGAAACACAAAAAAATAATTATCTGTATGTTTTGCTATCCGCGCTGCATATGCATGGGTTACATGGGATTTTTCAACTAAAGATAGGATAAGTATGTTACTTTTCATTGTTATATAATTCAAAATATACTTCAGTGAGCTTATATCTAGTCTCATTACATGTGTTTTTATTTTGTTACTATAATTAATATTACATATCATATTTAATTTACTATACTCGTAATTTCAAAATAATTAATATTGTTGACTTATTCTAAATTGCTACTAGTTAGTTTCTTATATTTATATTTTATAGTCAATCATCTTATACAATTTTAAATTATTGTTGTGGACCTTTCTTGGTTTACCATCAACTTCTATTGTTGTGTTTACATTATTTGTATTTATCACTCTAAAAGGTCCTATATAAGGTCTATCAAGTTTTCTCCTATTTTCCTTTTTCAAGAGAACTAAATCGTTTGTTTTTAAATGAATTGGATTGGTTTTTGTTATCTTGTCGACACGTTTCTGTTTGACTTTTTCAATTATTTGCTTTGCTTTGTTTAACGTATGGTGTAATCGAATTTTTAATTCGTTTGCGTAATTTTCTGTATCGTAGACTCTGTCTGTCTGTCTGACTATATCATTGGGTAGATATGGTAATTTGCCGAATACTAATTCATAAGGCGTGTAGCCATTATCAACATGTGGAGTTGTGTTGTATGCGAACGTGTAATACGGGATCCACTTGTCCCAATTTAGATCTTCGGTAAAAGCTAGAAAATACTCATTTAACACTCGATGGTTGCGTTCTACCGTGCCTAGTGTCTGATGATGATATGGAGCCGAAAATATCTGTTTAATTTTAAGCAATTTGCAAATTTCTTGCATTAATTTATTCGTAAATTCCGTACCTTGGTCAGATTTTAATATTTTGAAATGTCCAAATTTTAATATAAGGTCGTTCACCAATGTGTACGCGACTGTTTTGGCGTCTTTGGATTCTAGTGGTGATGCTATCACGAATTTACTTAGTTCACACTGCATCGTCAAGATGTATCTATAGTCGTTCGAGATTCTTAATGGTCCTACGATATCGATAGCTATTGTTTCGAAACTGGTGGTAGGTGTGTCGGTTTTTATCATGTGTTCTCTTGTGTGCCGTACTTGTTTATTTATTTTGCATTGTTTGCAATTGTTGACATAGTTTTTTATCATGCTGTTCATGTTTTTCCAGCAATATCTTTGTTTAAGTTTTAATTGGGTTTTTCTCACTCCTAAATGTCCTCCGTGTGGCGTGTCGTGATATTCTTGTATCAACTGATTCTGTATTGTTGTATCCTTTATACTCTTCGGGGGTTCGTATAACATTATACTTAGTTTTGCGCGACTTTCGTATTTTTTACTTTGTTGCAACATATTAATTATATTTTTGAAATCTTCTTTACTTATTATTTTGAAGATATCATCGTTATTTGATAACGCTAATTCATATAAATTCATCTCGAGAATTCCATCTAACAACTTTTCCATGGTGGATACGTATATCGCACTGGACTTATCGTTGCAGATTCTAACATTCGATCTAATTGTATTTGAGCTCGCTGATAGCTTTTCGTTAGCGGAAACGTATTTCTCGGTAACTTTATCACTACAGTATACAATGACTTCGTCGCTTGTTCTGACGATATCGAATTTATTATTTTTGCGCAATATAAATTTCAACTTCATAACTTTTCTTACTTCTGATATTGATGTGCAATCCCATACGTAAAGTTGATCAGACTTTACTGGTGTATCGGGTTCATCTATCGTAGTATTTTTATTTATATTGTCTGTTCTTTGTTTTGTAGACATACCCCTTGTTATTGCCAACACTTTTTTGACTTTTTCGTCTATTTCGGGAGGAATCATTGTTTTTAAAATATCTGAGTCTAGCTTGATGCGTGATAATGCATCCGCGTTGCAATTTATTTTTCCTTGCTTGAACACAATCTCGAAATCATAATCGGAGAGATCTAATCTAATCCTAGTTAGTTTAGATGATGGATTCTTGTGCGTGAATAATGATACCAGAGGTCTGTGGTCAGTAACCACAATGAATTTTCTGCCATATAGATAGGGTCTAAAAAAATTTATTCCCCAATGTATTGCAAGTAGCTCTTTCTCAATTATAGGTTTGTTGATGTCATGTTTACCTAATGATTTACTTGCGTACGAGATGGGTAGATCTGAACCAATATCACCTTGGGAGAGTATCGCTCCAAGGGCATAACTAGATGCGTCTGTTGTTAATACGAATGGTTTCTCAAAATCGGGATATTGCAAGATGGGAGGTGAGATAAGTCTCTCCTTTAAAGTTTCGAAAGCTTTCTGACATTTTTCGTTCCAAACAAAATTTGCATTCTTCTTTAACAGTTCATTTAAACATTTTGCTATTTCGGCGAAGTTCGGGATGAAGCGTCTATAATAATTGCAGAAAGCAACAAACCGACGAACTTCATCTGCGTTATTCGGGATAGGATAGTTTTGTATGATTTCATCTTTAGTAGGATCGGTTTTTATACCTTCATCAGTTATCAGATGGCCTAAGTAGACAACTTCTGGTCTCAAAAATTTGCATTTCTGTGCGTTCAGTTTTAAATTGTACTTCCGTAGTCGTTGTAGTACTTTTGTTAAATTTTTGTTATGATGATCGACACTACAACCAAAAATAATAATGTCGTCAACATATAGAAATGCTTCTGAACTTAAACCGGTCAGTGCTATCGTAAGCATTCTTTGGAAGCTGTTGGACGAAATCTTGAGTCCAAATGGTAATCGCTTGAATTGGAAATGACCGTCTCCTGTAGAGAAAGCTGTCAAAGGTCTAGAATGTTCATTCAATTCAATCTGATGAAATGAGCTGGTCATATCTAGAGTAGTAAAATATTTAGCTCGACCTAATCTGTCTAGAACATCGTCTAGCCTCGTCAATGGGAATTTGTCGTTTATTATTTTGTTGTTCAAACGACGGAAATCTACAACTAATCGCCATTGTTTTTTATCACTAGAACACTTTTTAGGTACTACTAAAAGTGGTGAATTGTACGGGCTAATAGATGGTTCTATGATATCATTTCGCTCTAATTCTTTCACTTGGTCATTAATTTCTTCCAGTTGAGCGTGTGGTAGTTTGTAGTTTTTGATGTATACGGGTGTACTGTCAGAAAGTTCAATATGTTGTTTGTAAAAATTGTTGACTGAGAGTTTTTCGCCTTCGAGATGAAACACATCTTGGTACTCTTCGATTATTTTCATTAGGCTACCCATTGTTCTCTCGTCCTTGTAGTCTGATCTAATTGTTTGTAGTAGCTCTCATAAACGATCTGGATTATTTTTATATCCCTTGCTGTTCTTTAATATATTATAGTTTGATAGTGGTTCAGTATCTATTTTGAAATTCTTGATGTTGCATGGTTCATTATTTGTATTTAGTATTTTAATGTGGCAGATACCTTTAGACGGTACTATTGAATTTCCTACGTAAACTCCTTTTTGTATTTCTTTATTGAGTACTATACTGTCTTCACTTCGGTCTAGGTCGATCGGTACTATAGCCTCAGTTCTTGCAGGAATTCTAAAATTGTACATTTTTAATGGCTTCGTATTCATTGGTATTGTGACCTCATCATTGTTGATTATGAATGTGATTGTGTATGTTTCGTAGTCAATTTTGCATTGATATCTCTCTAGGATATCTCTTCCTATAATCCCATCCGTAATGATTGGGAACGATTCTTCTACTAGATTAAATGTGTTAATTTGTTTAGATTCGCCAATACTCAGATTTAAACAAGTTGTACCAATGGACTTTATCGTTTCTTTGGTTATTCCAGTAAGGTTGCATATATTATTTTCATCTATGTACGATATTGTATTATTTATTTTAAATATAGATATATCTGCTCCTGTATCTATCAGAAAAGTCAGATATGTTTTGGTATTCGTGCAAAATAACCTGATAAAACTTGGGCTAGATGCGGATACTTTGTAAATTTTAGTGGTTTTGTATCCTGTTAATCCGGTAGGAGTTGTTACTTCTTTATTGGTTATTCCTCTCCGGATGCCTCTTCGTTTCCCTGCTCGTGAATGACGTTGATTCGTCTATTCATGTTCATATTACTATTGTTGAACCGATTGTTGCTTTGTCTGTTTCTAAAATTATTGTTATTTCTGTTATAATTATTTCTGTTATTCGCGTTATTTCTATTGAAGTTGTTCCCGTTACTGCGCTGATTGGCGTCGTACCTTCTATTATTATTATTAAAATTGTTTGGACTGAAGTTTCTGTTACCATTATTACCGAATCTATTCGTTCTATTGTTATTATTGCTCTGGCCATATGCCTGGATGTGTTGTCTTCCATTCGAAGTGTTGTATCTGTTATTTGACATCATATTTCGCTCGTTTCGCGTATTGTAATGTAGTATATTACTTGCGGTGTTTGCATTGCTCTTCTCTAACTCCATTGTCAGGTTGATGGCATCGGCTAGTGTTTGTGGTCTAGCGGCAAAAATGGTTTTTCTGTATTGGTCGTGCAGACCATTCTTAAATATAGTCAGAGCATAAGTGTCGTTCAGACTGATAATCGTTTGTTTCTGCTCTGTTGATACGTTGGTCCCTAAATCATTTATTTGGAGCTGATTAAGTTCGCCAAGAAGGGACAAAATTCGTTCTTTGTACTGTGTAACAGATGAACGATTTTGGGTGACGGTACTTAGCGAGGTGTGAATGTTCGCGACAGAGTTCAAGGGTTTGTACCTAGCCAAAAGTTGAGTTTTTAAAATATCAAAGGTGTTAGGGATGTTTGCGCTAAATGAAGTGCGCACATTGTCCGCAAGCTTAACATTGTAGACGAAGTCGATTAGTTCCGGCTTTGATTCATCATTCAATTTCTTGTTTATATATTCGACAATTTTTAGAAATGCGTTTAATTCCTTTGCTCTACCCTCAAAGGATGGAATGACTTTCATCGCCATATGAAGTTCGAAATTAGCCATATTGTCGTCGTTTGTCTGATCGTCCACACCATTAGTTAGCATACTTATTAATATATGGTTTAGTTCTTTTGATGACTTGACGAAACGTATTTTCAAGTCTAAATATTTATCGGAATCTGATTTTGCGAATTCTTTCCTTAAGGTTTCTTGTATTTCTTCCAAACGATTTAGTTTTTCTTGTATTGTCTCTGGTTTATATGATCTCTTTAAACCTTTTCTTGCATTAGACAAAAGTTTCTCTGTTTCAATTAATAATTCTTTAACTTTGTCCATCAACTAATCAAAAAAAAAAAAATTTTTTCACATAACGTTATAAGATTGTATACATTTACATTCCTACTCGACTGTTTCTTAACATAATTTTTGTTCTACTTATTGTATGTAATTGCTATTATTATGAAGATTATGGTCGTGGTCGTTGCCTGCTGGTATTCTTGAAACGTCGACTGGTTCACCGACTTGCAGTTGCCCATGTTCGTGTTTTTGTATGTTGTCGACATACGATCTCTCTAGTTCTTTTAGCTTTTGGAACAGCTTCCTCCTGTTGTCGCCCTTTGCTATTGCTATCAAGCGGTATAGGTTCGCACGTTCGATCCTGAATCGCACCTTCTTTCCACCCCTATATTTCCTCTTCTCCTTGTTGATCGGCGATGGTGGTTGCTTTTTCGCTATCTTCTTGCGGTAGTCCTCTATTGTGAGTGGCTTCGGTCCGATTGCTGCGAGTTCTTTTCGTCCTGTCGCCTTGTATGCTGGTGCTCTTGCTGGTGTACCAGGGGAGTATTGTTCCCATAATTCCTCAAAACCTTCCATTATTGGTCCTAAATATCGGCAAATAGGTTGGCAGGATCGCCATGTAATAAGTTTTCGTTAGGGGCCATTATGATAACAATTAGAGGAAGGAGGGACTCACCTAAATATCGGCGTCTAGCGCCAAAGCTGATGGCAAGCGTGAGCTGCCTATATTTCTGTACAGCGCAAGCGCCGCAATGAACACTCAAATGAAAGGGTGCCGATGCAGGCAGTCCAAATTCACTTGTATGAATGTCATTTTATTCCAAATATCTTTCTCCTTTTATACAAAATCTTAGCCTAATTTCTATTTACTAAACATTGACTTAAAACTATTTTCCCACAGGACCAATGCATATGTTTGTAATAAATCTATAATTTATTTCATTAGTTTTCCGTATTTCACATGTTGACCCATAATCACATTGCAAGGATTCCAACGCCTTGCAAGTGGTCATCCAAAAGAGCGCCGTGTCTACTTGACACTTTTTAGTCACGTTTGGGATGGCATTGCTCCGTATGTAATTCATATTAAATGACCCTTGTGATTTATGTGTTAATACTGTTCGTGGGCATCTTGTGGGCACGCGTGGCTGAATTTAAATTAGTGAGATGAACGGGCATGCGTGGTATAATATGCATGAATGAGTGCAGATGGACAAGTGGTTGAACATGTGATTCCACTACATTATGAACCCATTTTGGTTTGTTATCAACATTAATTAATGTGTTGACGTCTTTTCTTTCTAACACCTGATAAGGGCCTGTGTAAGGTTTTTGATGTTTGCGTTTGTTTTCTACTTTTAAGAGAACTAGGTCACCTATATTAGCAAAAAGTGGTTTGTTGTAGCAGTCTTTTCTGGTTCTCGCGATTTTTGTTTTTTCAATTAGCTCTTTGGCCTTATTTAAAGAAAATTTTAGTCGAAGACGTAACTCGTTTGCATAGTTATCTAGATCATATAGCTTTTCTGTACCCTCGAAAATGTCATTAGGCAGGTATGAGAGTTTGCCAAAAACTAGTTCGTAAGGTGTGTAGTTTGTGTCAATATGTGGTGTTGTATTGTAAGAAAAAGTGTAGAATGGGATCCATTCGTGCCAATTGTTGTCATTGGCAAATGACAATAGATATTCATTTAGGACGCGATGATTCCTTTCTACAACTCCTAGAGTTTCGTGATGGTATGGAGTCGAAAATATTTGTTTGATGTCTAGAAGTGCACAAATTTCTTTCAATAGGTTATTAGTGAATTCGGTTCCTAAATCTGTCTTTAATGTTTTGAAGTGTCCAAATGTTAATATGAAATTATTTACTATTGCTTTTGCTACATTTTCGGCTTCTTTAGTTTCTAAAGGTATCGCGGTTGCAAATTTTGTCAATTCACATTGTATTGTAAGGATATAGCGGTAATTATTCGAGATTCGCAAGGGACCAACGATGTCTGCGCTGATTGTTTCGAAGCTTGTGGACGGAGTATCGGTTTTCGTCATTCTTTCTTTTGTATGTTTGATAATTTTATTCGTTTTGCATTTTTCGCATTTGTTTATGAATTCCTTTACCATTTTATTCATATTTTTCCAGCAGTACCTTTGTTTTAGTTTTAGATATGTTCTGTGTACTCCTACATGACCTCCGTGTGGCGAATTGTGATACTCATTTATGAGTTCTTTTTGCTTTTCTTCACTATGAACTTGTGAGGGGGGTTTATACAGCATTATTTTTAATTTTTCATGTGCTCCTTGTTGTGACGCGTTGAATATTTCTTTAAATTCATCTTTTTCAACATACTTGAATATATCATCTTCAGTAGATAGAGCTAACTCGTTAATACCTTTATTGTGTGAATAACCTAATAACTTCTTTATGACCGAAACTAATTTCGTGTCATAGTTGACGATGTTACTAGCTGTTACCTGTAACTTGTTGACGGAAACGGATTTCTCGGCCATTTTATCGTTACAGTACACAATGATATTATTGTTTTCTCGCGTTATACTAACATTTTCATCCATGTTATCTCTTTTTCGCGTCGTATTTATTCTGTTATAATTGCTGTCCTTTTCTTGCGTCTTATTAATTCTTTCACTATTGCTGGGCAGCATCTTGAATTCAATTTTAATACCCCTGTTATGGCTGATAATGATGTACAATTAAACATATTAAGGTTATCATTCCCTTTATTTTTGTTGTTGATTTTAGTCATCTCTCTTATTACTCGTTTCTTAGATTTACTTCTAGTAATCGCCATTAGTTTTTTGCTTTTATTTTCGTCGTTCATAGGAGGGATCATGGTTTTGAGCATATCAGAATCTAGTTCTATTCTCGACAATGCGTCGGCGTTGGTATTTACGTTACCTTTTTTGTATATTATATGGAAATCATAATCGGACAGATCCAGTCTGATTCTGGTTAGTTTGGAGGATGGATTTTTATGCGTAAATAACGATACCAATGGCCTGTGGTCAGATACCACTATGAACTTACGTCCATATAGGTATGGCCTAAAAAAGTTTATGCCCCAGTGTATTGCCAATAACTCTTTTTCTATGATGGGCTTATTTAACTCGTTTTTATTTAGAGTTCTACTTGCATATGAGATTGGTCAAGAAAGAAAGAATGTGAATTTTTTTTATGCGTAATGTCAACTTGTGTTACTATTATTTTGTGTTGACTCAAACGGTTTGTTGAATAGATAAAACCAAATTCTAAATCCAGTATTTCACATTTTTATACGATCGAGGACTTATTTTACTAAAGTGTTATTTCAGTGCTCGTCTCCAATTAAAAATTACATAATAGTTAATTCTATAAATTTATCATATTGTCAACATCATCTATTAAATTTTTTTTTTGAACATGAAGTGTATCTTGGTACAATTTTGTTACGAAACTAATATTTTGCACGACGAAATTTGTCAACTTGCTGACGCGCCTGCCGTTCGGTCAAGACTAGCCTGCCATGAATCCTTTCATATCCACGTATCCTCGCATGCCCAAGCGTCCTACGTTTATTATTTACACAAGTGCACTTCTTCATGCGGCGTTAAACAAACAACAATGTTAGAAGGGAAAAGGACCACACATGATCTATTTATTGCACAGGCGTGCATATTATTGTGTTTTCTAATCTTCTACAGCAACAACAAAATATCTAACTAGACACATTCACACCATTTACATATTGCAACGATCGCACCATTTGCCTGCCATATGTGTAAACATTCAACGCTTCCTAGGCATGCCGAACCGCGCCAGCAAGAAGACCGATGTCTTGTATTGTTTCTTATCAGTTTTGCTTACATTTCAGAGCCAGGATTTTGCTCATGTAACATTCGGCCAATCTATTTTTCACTGCCCTCAGTGAATGAACCTTCTCTCGGCTATATTACCTCTTGATTTTCCAACAGCGACAGACAGTTACGAGCCATCATGCTCCCGTCAAACTTCTCGCCTTCAATACCAAGCCAGATGCCCCTTAGCTCGTCAACCACGAAATAGCAGTTGGAAGCCAGGGTCATCCCTACAATGTGCATGCTCCTTGATTCTCCAGCAGCGACATACAGTTTTGAGCCTTGATGCTCCCACCGCCACACTTCTTACCTTCAATACCATGCCAGATGCCGCTGAGCTCGTCAACCACGAAAGAGCAGTTGGAAGCCAGGGTCACCCCTACAATGCGACCCACGGCGCGAATACAAAAATCAAATTATGACGTTTACTTTTTTAATATTGCATCTACTCCGGTCATTTAACAGGGAACTCATACTTTATTGGATGCTTCACTTACATCTAATGCGTAACAGTCGCTGCTTGACTCCGATTCGCCTTCCGATTCAGTTTTGGAGTCCGCCCAAACAAAGTTATCCAGGTCACAGCTATGATATTTACTCTCCTGATCAGTGGTACTGCGACAGCGATACCATGAGAACTTGCATCCGTGTGTATTTGATGTTCTTTCTTTGGGTCATAGATAGCTAATGTTGATCTTTCAGCTAATTTCTGTTTTAGAACGATAAATGCGTCCTGTTGATCATTTCCCCAACGAAACTCGGCGTCTTTCTTTAATAACTGATTTATTGGCCGGGATATTTTCGAAAAATCCTTGATAAATCTTCGGAAATAGCCACATAGCCCAAGGAATTGGCGCACCTCCTTGATTGAAGAAGGCTGCTTGTATTCACGAATAGCATCTGTTTTATTTATACCCGGTTGTATACCTTCTGAGCTAATTTGATGAACCAAAAAATACAGTTGAGTATCAAGAAAAGAGCACTTATCTAATTTAAGCGTAACGGCCGCCTTTTTAAGTTCATCTAAGAAAATTTTTAAGATGCTGAGGTTTTCCTGAACTGTCTTTGTTGGGATCAAAATATCATCCATATAAACGATAACTTTCCCGAATGGGATCGCTAGCATAATCTTCTTCATTAGCCTTAAGAAAACTGCAGGTGAGTTTGTTAGACCAAAGGGAACCCGCTTATATTCATAATGGCCTTCCGGTGTTACAAAGGCCGTATATTTCCGACATTCTTCAGCAACCATTATTTGATGATAGCCACTCATCAGGTCGAGACGTGTAAAAAATTTCTTGTGAGCCAGAAGATTAAGTGTTTCTTCGGTATTAGGGAGAGGAAATGTTTCGCGTACCGTAATTTCATTTAATTTGCGGTAATCAACACACATTCTGTAATCACCATCTTTTTTCGGCACAAGCAAAACAGGACTCGCATATTCGGATTCAGATTCGGCAATAATGTCTAATCGCAACAATTCCTCTATTTTCCGACGCAGAATATCACTTAACCCATAGGCTATTTTATATGGTTTATATCGTATCGGTTCCGGAGTTTTAACGACAATATTCATTTTAACAAGGTCAGTCTTCCCCAATTCCGCCATATTAGTTGCAAAACAACACCGATATTCGTTTACTAGTCTTAATAATTGTAGTTTTTCATCTTTGCCCGATTCTTTTCTCACCTTGATGTATTTACTGGTTAAAGGGGTTAATTGCTTATTGGCTTCCTTGACACTATTCGATACACTCGGCACCTCAGAAAATTCAATGTTTCCCCAAGTTTTCACAAATTTAGTATTCGGTCGGTCTAAGAAATTCCGACCAATTATCACTGGGACTTCTTGAGCACTATTCTCCACGACGAATATGTCAATTTCCATAGAAACATTGTGATAACTGGTGACCTTTCGAACTTTTCCTATTACCATTGTCTTTTTCCCACCAAATCCGTTCAACAGAGTACTGCATGGAGATATTTCCCAATAATACTTCCGCGCTACCATTTGCTGCACGGTCGAGCATTCGCTACCTAAATCTAAAAAGCATTTAAGAGGTACACCATCGACGAAGATAAAAGGATAATATTCATTGTCTATTATTGTCTCTATTCTATTGATTAATCGACACCTTCGCTCAGCGCAATCTTTCGCAAAATGTCCCGATTCTCCACATTTAAAACATTTGATAAGTCTTTCTGGGCAGGCTCTAAATCGATGGCCCGGTTTATTGCACTTGAAGCATTTATTTCCGCTAACGTCTTTGAGGTTGAATGGTTTCCTTTGATGTGATAATTCACTCCCTGACTCTTCACCTTTTGTTTTTGGCAGATTGGATAAGTGTCGATCTCCATATCTACGATGTTTTTGAACGATTTCGTCACGACTATCACTATGCTCGTACTTTCTTTTCGGGAAATTCCCAGACCCATTGACAAGCACGTTTCGTTGATGTTGTTGCTCGCGTGCCGCACTAGCACTTTTCATGAATGTTAAAAGTTCCTGTAAATTCTCGCATTTGGCTGCTGTTAACATATCGACCATCCATGTATCGCCCATTCCTGAGATTATATAGGACATAGTCTCGTTTTCTGGGAGTTGAATAGAATTAGCCAGTGCCACGATGTGGTAAAAATATTCTTCTACGCATTCGTGCGCTCTTTTTTTCCGCAGCATTATTTTCATAAGCACGGACGACTTATTTTCTGTGCTAGGAAAACTTTTAAGCAGTTCCGACCGAAATTCGGCCCAAGAACTAATGTCAGTCCGCGTTTGATGCCAATATTTGGCGGCACCTACCAAGCGTAAGGTTGAATAGAGGAGTTTAGTTCGCTCGTTCCATGCAAAAGTTTCGGCTAAACGCTCCACATTCGCAATCCACTTTTTGGCACTAAGGGCTGTGCTTCCTGGGTCGAAATTTGGTATCAACGTCGTAAGCTCGGCGGAATTGACCCTTAACTGCGGCAACTCAATACTTGCGCTACTGGTGGATGAAGTCGAGCCTTGGTTCTCTCCTTCTAATTGAGCGCGCAAATCGTTCTGCGGACAGCTCAGGGCTAACTCTCGTTTTAGCAGCTCGTTCTCCCATCTTAGTAGACGAAGTTCACGATCATTAACACTCTCTTCACGGCCAAGTTGCTCATAGGGTGCTTCCTGTGGCACCATTTCATTATCTCCGCTAATCGCGTTCTCACGTTCACTCATGTTATTGTTCAAAAAGGATTAAATACTTCCTTACCTTATTCAAAAATATGTCTTAATATATTTTTTTCCCTAGCCACAATGCTCTCAGCTCTGAATCGATGTCCTTTAGTCTACAGCCTTAGCTTTCTTCCACAATGTCACTGAATTATTTTGGTGATATTCACTTTCCTCACTTTTTCACTCGCGCGAATTACACTTCATCGAAATTCATAAAAAATAAAACACTGGTTGAGCAGTTTCAACCCCACATCTGAATTGTTACGAAACTAATATTTTGCACGACGAAATTTGTCAACTTGCTGACGCGCCTGCCGTTCGGTCAAGACTAGCCTGCCATGAATCCTTTCATATCCACGTATCCTCGCATGCCCAAGCGTCCTACGTTTATTATTTACACAAGTGCACTTCTTCATGCGGCGTTAAACAAACAACAATGTTAGAAGGGAAAAGGACCACACATGATCTATTTATTGCACAGGCGTGCATATTAGTGTGTTTTCTAATCTTCTACAGCAACAACAAAATATCTAACTAGACACATTCACACCATTTACATATTGCAACGATCGCACCATTTGCCTGCTATATGTGTAAACATTCAACGCTTCCTAGGCATGCCGAACCGCGCCAGCAAGAAGACCGATGTCTTGTATTGTTTCTTATCAGTTTTGCTTACATTTCAGAGCCAGGATTTTGCTCATGTAACAATTTTCATAAGAGTTCTCATAAAGATTTTATGCTTTCTTAAAATTTTACTGATTTGTTTAGAAAAATCCTAATTGATATGATATTCTTTTCCAGTCCATATTATATATAAAATTAAAATTTGACTTAAAATAGTTAGTGTTGAATTGTAAATTTTTGGTCGTTGCCGATTAATCCTTAAGTCATTATTAAGTTGATTTTTTTTAGTTTACTCGCTAATAACGCAACAAATTCGTCTTCATCTTCGCCTTCTTCCTAGTTGCAATTGTCTTCCATATTTTTGGTTGAAGTTCCAAATCCATTATTTCGCGTCTAAATTCCATTTTCGGTCGCAGTATTAGTCGTCAACATTCGAATTTAAATTTTTGTTCTAATTTTTTATTAAAAAACTTTTATCTTCGTATGGGCAGAATCGCCCTGATACAGGTTTCGAGAGTGCAGCATCGTGGCTTGCAGGTTCATCCTGGCAGGATCGCCATGTAGTGGATTTACGTTGATGTCGTGAGGTGGCACACTTTCGCTGGCATCAAGTGCGCAGCGCTTCCGCTTTTGATACTCGAAAAGGGAAATCCGCTTCAGATGCTTGCTGGCTCTAATTGTTTAGAATCAATTAATTGCCTGAGGGAAAAAGGATATGTGGATACCTACAGGCAACTCAATGGTTGCCGCAAAATTGGCGCTGGACTATCCATGGTCCGTGCTGCCGATATTTCTACGTTTATTTGCCGATAAGAAGGCAAAAGTTCTTGACTGCCAAAATAGTAGGCAGTCTAATGGGACAGTAATAACGCTAGCTATGTCTCCAAAGAACTGTGTTTATTCATTCCATTCTTCTTCTTAAATACTAATTCCATTACCTATCTTATCCCTACTCTAATTCTATTTACTTATTGATTAATTGATTGCCTTGCATTCTCACGCTGTAAATTTGCTGAGTAGTCAATATTGCATCAAATTGATGCACGCGAATACAATTGGGTCATTGCACGATTGTTTACTTGATCGAGTCAATTTAAAAAGCTTGATATGATTTTCTAATTTTGTGAATGAGTTGATTTAATTGAGAAGCTTGATTTAAGTTCCCGTAAGTACTCACAGCGTAGGAATTGCATAAGCTTAGGCGTGTGCATAGGGTGGTGAAGTCGCATGGTTTTGTATATTGATTTAAGTATATTACACGTTACTTCGTTTAATTTTCAATAGTCGATAACAATTCGAAATTTTTTCTCACCCGAATTGTCACTTTTCTTGGGCACGACTATCAAAGGACTTGAATATTTTGAATTGCTTTTGCGAATTATCCCCTGTTTTTCCATTTCGCTTATTTGTCTACGAACTTCTTCCTCATGCTTCGGAGGGTACCTATAGAGCTTCGAATTTATCTGAGCGTCCGTAGTGGTCTTAATTTCATGTTTGATTTTTGGAGTACTAGTCAAAACATCCCCTTCTTTAAAAAATAAATGTTCAAATTGATTTATGAGTTTAGTTATTTGACGATTTTCTTCGTCATTGAGATGGTCCATTTGAAGACGTTGGATATAATCTCTTTTTATTCCCTCTAAGGTGCACACTTGATATGAATAAGGATTGTTTATAAAGTGAAGTATTTGACCATTGAGTGTTATTGTTCCGGTTTCTAAATCGATAAGTGTGTTTAATTTATTAAGTAGATCAATGCCAATAATGAATTGGTACTTCCTATTCAACAAAGATTGGACCTTCCAGCGTATTCTGGCTTCCGGTGGTGGTTTAAACTCTTCTGGAGCTCGCGTATGCACTTCATAATTTATAGTGTCTTTACCAATTATTGTGGTGAAATGCAAAGGTTGAATTTTTATTTTGTCAAAACCTTCTACTCGACCGTCTATTATGCTAAATGAGGAACCAGTATCAATAAGGGCAACATATTTTACGTTATTTATTGTCATGTGAATCATGGGAAGTTGTTCCGAGGCTAGTTGTAAAAAAACTCTTCGGAATTATTAGATATCTTTCATACGTTTTCTCAGATTTTTGGGTTTTATTACTTTCAATTCTTTGAGTGTTATCAACTTCCATAGGTTCTACAGCACGATTTCTATATTGATTAGAATTTGATCTAAACTGATTTGATCTATAATTTCCTCCCCTGTATTGCCCTGAATCATTATTTCGATATTTCTGATAATTATAAAAGTTGCTGTTACGATGATAGTTATCTGGGTATTTTCTGCCTTGCCCTGAACCGAACCTTCTGTTATTATTGTAATTGTTAAAATTATAATTTTGATATTGATTATTTGCGAACTGATGAGGTTTACACTGAACATGACCACTACTTTCATTAAGTTGACGATTACTGTTTGTATATTTATTAAACTTAGGAGGATTTCTTGTTGGCCTATTGTCACGTTTTCGGTATTCGTCTCTAATACATGCATCTTCGTATCTTCGTTTACGCATTATTTCGATTATGTCGTCAATGTTAGTTTTGTCGAATATCAATTCCAGCAAAACGCCTTGCGTTATTTCTTTTATTACATTCACGAGCACTGATTCTACATTGCTTAAGTCAAAATGATTTTCTTCTTCATAATACACTATCAGATTGTCGATTTGCATTTTTATTTCCAGAATAATTAATACTAGTTCACTTACATTATTTGCCTTGATACCATTGATGCGTTGATATATATCCATCGGTTCGATTTCTGGTTTGAATCGTAGCTTCAGTTTTGCTTTGATGCTCTGCCAGTTGTCCACTTCACGGTGATTAATGATACACTTCTTCGCTTCTCCCACGATCTTCTCGTAAAAGATCATTCGGGTCGCCGTTCTTCTGGTCGTTTCATCCTGAATGGTGTTGAGGTAATATTCGACACTTGAGATGAAGGAGTTGATGGTCGTCTCTCCTGTACCCGAAAAACTATTCATATGCTGCAGGTGTTTTAGCTCCTGTCTATTTCCTCGTTCCTGATTAATCCTGAGCTGCTGGATCGCCTCCATTGCCTCTTCGAGCTGGGCTTCCCTCTGTTGAAGGTGTCTCTGCATTTCTTCCATTTCGTCTATTCCCCTTGCCTAGTTAAGCAACTGCACGCGCCTTGATTTGCGAACTTCCACGATTGGTTTATTATAGGTTTTATTTTATTTTGATGGCAAGATTCCTGGCAGCCTCACCAGAGATTTTAAACAGTTTTTAAGGCCTCCGTTAAACTGTTCTTGCTCTATTTTACTTTTGTAGGTTGTTGTTCCGCACGATTCAACCTTCGCGATTAACGAACGGATTATCACGTTTTTAGCGTTATATTTTGCACTTTTAACCGTGATTTTGATAATAACCGACTGCGCCAGTGATGTTGCTGCGTTCTTTTCGAACCAAAAAAAAACAACTCTTTTAAATTAAATTAAAACAAAACGATATTCAATTTTGCGTCGAGATGTTTTTATTCGCGTTTTTCGTACAGCGGTCTTAGTTGTATCGAGTGTCATCCAGAACTGGGGCGCGTTGCACATACTCAAATGCTCTTATCAACCGAAATTGCTGACGCTATGTCTGCTACTCTGCAGGTGTACGATGCACTTTTGCAGTGAGGTCTCGTTTCACCTCAGCCAACACTTTTTTGTATTTGTCAGCATTATGAGTATATGTGACTCCCTAGAGGGCGAGGAAATCCAGTTTTTTCCGCGAAAAAATCAAAAGCCCGCGAACGGCAGCCAAAACATGTCACAATCCAACTGCGAGCAAATGACCCGAAAATGGGCGCAAAACGTGCGGAGCACCCTAGCGGCCGAGGAAATCCAGTTTTTTCCGCGAGAAAATCAAAAGCCCGCGAACGGCAGCCAAAACATGTCACAATCCAACTGCGAGCAAATGACCCGAAAAAGGGCGCAAAACGTGCGGAGCACCCTAGCGGGCGAGGAAATCCAGTTTTTTCCGCGAAAAAATCAAAAGCCCGCGAACGGCAGCCAAAACATGTCACAATCCAACTGCGAGCAAATGACCCGAAAAAGGGCGCAAAAGTTGCGGAGCACCCTAGCGGGCGAGGAAATCCAGTTTTTTCCGCGAAAAAATCAAAAGCCCGCGAACGGCAGCCAAAACATGTCACAATCCAACTGCGAGCAAATGACCCGAAAAAGGGCGCAAAACGTGCGGAGCACCCTAGCGGGCGAGGAAATCCAGGTTTTTCCGCGAAAAAATCAAAAGCCCGCGAACGGCAGCGAAAACATGTCACAATCCAACTGCGAGCAAATGACCCGAAAAAGGGCGCAAAACGTGCGGAGCACCCTAGCGGGCGAGGAAATCCAGTTTTTTCCGCGAAAAAATCAAAAGCCCGCGAACGGCAGCCAAAACATGTCACAATCCAACTGCGAGCAAATGACCCGAAAAAGGGCGCAAAACGTGCGGAGCACCCTAGCGGGCGAGGAAATCCAGTTTTTTCCGCGAAAAAATCAAAAGCCCGCGAACGGCAGCCAAAACATGTCACAATCCAACTGCGAGCAAATGACCCGAAAAAGGGCGCAAAAGTTGCGGAGCACCCTAGCGGGCGAGGAAATCCAGTTTTTTCCGCGAAAAAATCAAAAGCCCGCGAACGGCAGCCAAAACATGTCACAATCCAACTGCGAGCAAATGACCCGAAAAAGGGCGCAAAACGTGCGGAGCACCCTAGCGGGCGAGGAAATCCAGGTTTTTCCGCGAAAAAATCAAAAGCCCGCGAACGGCAGCCAAAACATGTCACAATCCAACTGCGAGCAAATGACCCGAAAAAGGGCGCAAAACGTGCGGAGCACCCTAGCGGGCGAGGAAATCCAGTTTTTTCCGCGAAAAAATCAAAAGCCCGCGAACGGCAGCCAAAACATGTCACAATCCAACTGCGAGCAAATGACCCGAAAAAGGGCGCAAAACGTGCGGAGCACCCTAGCGGGCGAGGAAATCCAGTTTTTTCCGCGAAAAAATCAAAAGCCCGCGAACGGCAGCCAAAACATGTCACAATCCAACTGCGAGCAAATGACCCGAAAAAGGGCGCAAAAGTTGCGGAGCACCCTAGCGGGCGAGGAAATCCAGTTTTTTCCGCGAAAAAATCAAAAGCCCGCGAACGGCAGCCAAAACATGTCACAATCCAACTGCGAGCAAATGACCCGAAAAAGGGCGCAAAACGTGCGGAGCACCCTAGCGGGCGAGGAAATCCAGGTTTTTCCGCGAAAAAATCAAAAGCCCGCGAACGGCAGCCAAAACATGTCACAATCCAACTGCGAGCAAATGACCCGAAAAAGGGCGCAAAAGTTGCGGAGCACCCTAGCGGGCGAGGAAATCCAGTTTTTTCCGCGAAAAAATCAAAAGCCCGCGAACGGCAGCCAAAACATGTCACAATCCAACTGCGAGCAAATGACCCGAAAAAGGGCGCAAAACGTGCGGAGCACCCTAGCGGGCGAGGAAATCCAGTTTTTTCCGCGAAAAAATCAAAAGCCCGCGAACGGCAGCCAAAACATGTCACAATCCAACTGCGAGCAAATGACCCGAAAAAGGGCGCAAAACGTGCGGAGCACCCTAGCGGGCGAGGAAATCCAGTTTTTTCCGCGAAAAAATCAAAAGCCCGCGAACGGCAGCCAAAACATGTCACAATCCAACTGCGAGCAAATGACCCGAAAAAGGGCGAAAAACATGCGGAGCACCCTAGCGGGCGAGGAAATCCAGTTTTTTCCGCGAAAAAATCAAAAGCCCGCGAACGGCAGCCAAAACATGTCACAATCCAACTGCAAGCAAATGACCCGAAAAAGGGCGCAAAACGTGCGGAGCACCCTAGCGGGCGAGGAAATCCAGTTTTTTCCGCGAAAAAATCAAAAGCCCGCGAACGGCAGCGAAAACATGTCACAATCCAACTGCGAGCAAATGACCCGAAAAAGGGCGCAAAAGTTGCGGAGCACCCTAGCGGGCGAGGAAATTCAGTTTTTTCCGCGAAAAAATCAAAAGCCCGCGAACGGCAGCCAAAACATGTCACAATCCAACTGCGAGCAAATGACCCGAAAAAGGGCGCAAAACGTGCGGAGCACCCTAGCGGGCGAGGAAATCCAGTTTTTTCCGCGAAAAAATCAAAAGCCCGCGAACGGCAGCCAAAACATGTCACAATCCAACTGCGAGCAAATGACCCGAAAAAGGGCGCAAAACGTGCGGAGCACCCTAGCGGCCGAGGAAATCCAGTTTTTTCCGCGAGAAAATCAAAAGCCCGCGAACGGCAGCCAAAACATGTCACAATCCAACTGCGAGCAAATGACCCGAAAAAGGGCGCAAAACGTGCGGAGCACCCTAGCGGGCGAGGAAATCCAGTTTTTTCCGCGAAAACATCAAACGCCCGCGAACGGCAGCCAAAACATGTCACAATCCAACTGCGAGCAAATGACCCGAAAAAGGGCGCAAAAGTTGCGGAGCACCCTAGCGGGCGAGGAAATCCAGTTTTTTCCGCGAGAAAATCAAAAGCCCGCGAACGGCAGCCAAAACATGTCACAATCCAACTGCGAGCAAATGACCCGAAAAAGGGCGCAAAACGTGCGGAGCACCCTAGCGGGCGAGGAAATCCAGTTTTTTCCGCGAAAAAATCAAAAGCCCGCGAACGGCAGCCAAAACATGTCACAATCCAACTGCGAGCAAATGACCCGAAAAAGGGCGCAAAACGTGCGGAGCACCCTAGCGGGCGAGGAAATCCAGTTTTTTCCGCGAAAAAATCAAAAGCCCGCGAACGGCAGCCAAAACATGTCACAATCCAACTGCGAGCAAATGACCCGAAAAAGGGCGCAAAACGTGCGGAGCACCCTAGCGGGCGAGGAAATCCAGTTTTTTCCGCGAAAAAATCAAAAGCCCGCGAACGGCAGCCAAAACATGTCACAATCCAACTGCGAGCAAATGACCCGAAAAAGGGCGCAAAACGTGCGGAGCACCCTAGCGGGCGAGGAAATCCAGGTTTTTCCGCGAAAAAATCAAAAGCCCGCGAACGGCAGCCAAAACATGTCACAATCCAACTGCGAGCAAATGACCCGAAAAAGGGCGCAAAACGTGCGGAGCACCCTAGCGGGCGAGGAAATCCAGTTTTTTCCGCGAAAAAATCAAAAGCCCGCGAACGGCAGCCAAAACATGTCACAATCCAACTGCGAGCAAATGACCCGAAAAAGGGCGCAAAACGTGCGGAGCACCCTAGCGGGCGAGGAAATCCAGTTTTTTCCGCGAAAAAATCAAAAGCCCGCGAACGGCAGCCAAAACATGTCACAATCCAACTGCAAGCAAATGACCCGAAAAAGGGCGCAAAACGTGCGGAGCACCCTAGCGGGCGAGGAAATTTAGTTTTTTCCGCGAAAAAATCAAAAGCCCGCGAACGGCAGCCAAAACATGTCACAATCCAACTGCGAGCAAATGACCCGAAAAAGGGCGCAAAACGTGCGGAGCACCCTAGCGGGCGAGGAAATCCAGTTTTTTCCGCGAAAAAATCAAAAGCCCGCGAACGGCAGCCAAAACATGTCACAATCCAACTGCGAGCAAATGACCCGAAAAAGGGCGCAAAAGTTGCGGAGCACCCTAGCGGGCGAGGAAATCCAGTTTTTTCCGCGAAAAAATCAAAAGCCCGCGAACGGCTGCCAAAACATGTCACAATCCAACTGGGAGCAAATGACCCGAAAAAGGGCGCAAAACGTGCGGAGCACCCTAGCGGGCGAGGAAATCCAGTTTTTTCCGCGAAAAAATCAAAAGCCCGCGAACGGCAGCCAAAACATGTCACAATCCAACTGCGAGCAAATGACCCGAAAAAGGGCGCAAAACGTGCGGAGCACCCTAGCGGGCGAGGAAATCCAGTTTTTTCCGCGAAAAAATCAAAAGCCCGCGAACGGCAGCCAAAACATGTCACAATCCAACTGCGAGCAAATGACCCGAAAAAAGGCGCAAAACATGCGGAGCACCCTAGCGGGCGAGGAAATCCAGTTTTTTCCGCGAAAAAATCAAAAGCCCGCGAACGGCAGCCAAAACATGTCACAATCCAACTGCGAGCAAATGACCCGAAAAAGGGCGCAAAACGTGCGGAGCACCCTAGCGGGCGAGGAAATCCAGTTTTTTCCGCGAAAAAATCAAAAGCCCGCGAACGGCAGCCAAAACATGTCACAATCCAACTGCGAGCAAATGACCCGAAAAAGGGCGCAAAACGTGCGGAGCACCCTAGCGGGCGAGGAAATCCAGTTTTTTCCGCGAAAAAATCAAAAGCCCGCGAACGGCAGCCAAAACATGTCACAATCCAACTGCGAGCAAATGACCCGAAAAAGGGCGCAAAACATGCGGAGCACCCTAGCGGGCGAGGAAATCTAGTTTTTTCCGCGAAAAAATCAAAAGCCCGCGAACGGCAGCCAAAACATGTCACAATCCAACTGCGAGCAAATGACCCGAAAAAGGGCGCAAAACGTGCGGAGCACCCTAGCGGGCGAGGAAATCCAGTTTTTTCCGCGAAAAAATCAAAAGCCCGCGAACGGCAGCCAAAACATGTCACAATCCAACTGCGAGCAAATGACCCGAAAAAGGGCGCAAAACGTGCGGAGCACCCTAGCGGACGAGGAAATCCAGTTTTTTCCGCGAAAAAATCAAAAGCCCGCGAACGGCAGCCAAAACATGTCACAATCCAACTGCGAGCAAATGACCCGAAAAAGGGCGCAAAACATGCGGAGCACCCTAGCGGGCGAGGAAATCCAGTTTTTTCCGCGAAAAAATCAAAAGCCCGCGAACGGCAGCCAAAACATGTCACAATCCAACTGCGAGCAAATGACCCGAAAAAGGGCGCAAAACGTGCGGAGCACCCTAGCGGGCGAGGAAATCCAGTTTTTTCCGCGAAAAAATCAAAAGCCCGCGAACGGCAGCGAAAACATGTCACAATCCAACTGCGAGCAAATGACCCGAAAAAGGGCGCAAAAGTTGCGGAGCACCCTAGCGGGCGAGGAAATTCAGTTTTTTCCGCGAAAAAATCAAAAGCCCGCGAACGGCAGCCAAAACATGTCACAATCCAACTGCGAGCAAATGACCCGCAAAAGGGCGCAAAACGTGCGGAGCACCCTAGCGGGCGAGGAAATCCAGTTTTTTCCGCGAAAAAATCAAAAGCCCGCGAACGGCAGCCAAAACATGTCACAATCCAACTGCGAGCAAATGACCCGAAAAAGGACGCAAAACGTGCGGAGCACCCTAGCGGGCGAGGAAATCCAGTTTTTTCCGCGAAAAAATCAAAAGCCCGCGAACGGCTGCCAAAACATGTCACAATCCAACTGCGAGCAAATGACCCGAAAAAGGGCGCAAAACGTGCGGAGCACCCTAGCGGGCGAGGAAATCCAGTTTTTTCCGCGAAAAAATCAAAAGCCCGCGAACGGCAGCCAAAACATGTCACAATCCAACTGCGAGCAAATGACCCGAAAAAGGGCGCAAAACGTGCGGAGCACCCTAGCGGGCGAGGAAATCCAGTTTTTTCCGCGAAAAAATCAAAAGCCCGCGAACGGCAGCCAAAACATGTCACAATCCAACTGCGAGCAAATGACCCGAAAAAGGGCGCAAAACGTGCGGAGCACCCTAGCGGGCGAGGAAATCCAGTTTTTCCGCGAAAAAATAAAAAGCCCGCGAACGGCAGCCAAAACATGTCACAATCCAACTGCGACCAAATGACCCGAAAAAGGGCGCAAAAGTTGCGGAGCACCCTAGCGGGCGAGGAAATCCAGTTTTTTCCGCGAAAAAATAAAAAGCCCGCGAACGGCAGCCAAAACATGTCACAATCCAACTGCGAGCAAATGACCCGAAAAAGGGCACAAAACGTGCGGAGCACCCTAGCGGGCGAGGAAATTCAGTTTTTTCCGCGAAAAAATCAAAAGCCCGCGAACGGCTGCCAAAACATGTCACAATCCAATTGCGAGCAAATGACCCGAAAAAGGGCGCAAAAGTTGCGGAGCACCCTAGCGGGCGAGGAAATCCAGTTTTTTCCGCGAAAAAATCAAAAGCCCGCGAACGGCAGCCAAAACAAGTCACAATCCAACTGCGAGCAAATGACCCGAAAATAGGCGCAAAACGTGCGGAGCACCCTAGCGGGCGAGGAAATCCAGTTTTTTCCGCGAAAAAATCAAAAGCCCGCGAACGGCAGCAAAACATGTCACAATCCAACTGCTAGCAAATGACCCGAAAAAGGGCGCAAAACGTGCGGAGCACCCTAGCGGGCGAGGAAATCCAGTTTTTTCCGCGAAAAAATGAAACGCCCGCGAACGGCAGCCAAAACATGTCACAATCCAACTGCGAGCAAATGACCCAAAAAAGGGCGCAAAACGTGCGGAGCACCCTAGCGGGCGAGGAAATCCAGTTTTTTCCGCGAAAAAATCAAAAGCCCGCGAACGGCAGCCAAAACAAGTCACAATCCAACTGCGAGCAAATGACCCGAAAAATGGCGCAAAACGTGCGGAGCACCCTAGCGGGCGAGGAAATCCAGTTTTTTCCGCGAAAAAATCAAAAGCCCGCGAACGGCAGCCAAAACATGTCACAATCCAACTGCGAGCAAATGACCCGAAAAAGGGCGCAAAACGTGCGGAGCACCCTAGCGGGCGAGGAAATCCAGTTTTTTCCGCGAAAAAATCAAACGCCCGCGAACGGCAGCCAAAACATGTCACAATCCAACTGCGAGCAAATGACCCAAAAAAGGGCGCAAAACGTGCGGAGCTCCCTAGCGGGCGAGGAAATCCAGTTTTTTCCGCGAAAAAATCAAAAGCCCGCGAACGGCAGCCAAAACATGTCACAATCCAACTGCGAGCAAATGACCCGAAAAGGGCGCAAAAGTTGCGGAGCACCCTAGTGGGCGAGGAAATCCAGTTTTTTCCGCGAAAAAATCAAAAGCCCGCGAACGGCAGCCAAAACATGTCACATCCAACTGCGAGCAAATGACCCGAAAAAGGGCGCAAAACGTGCGGAGCACCCTAGCGGGCGAGGAAATCCAGTTTTTTCCGCGAAAAAATCAAAAGCCCGCGAACGGCAGCCAAAACATGTCACAATCCAACTGCGAGCAAATGACCCGAAAAATGGCGCAAAACGTGCGGAGCACCCTAGCGGGCGAGGAAATCCAGTTTTTTCCGCGAAAAAGTCAAAAGCCCGCGAACGGCAGCCAAAACATGTCACAATCCAACTGCGAGCAAATGACCCGAAAAAGGGCGCAAAACGTGCGGAGCACCCTAGCGGGCGAGAAATCAGTTTTTTCCGCGAAAAAATCAAAAGCCCGCGAACGGCAGCCAAAACATGTCACAATCCAACTGCGAGCAAATGACCCGAAAAAGGGAGCAAAACGTGCGGAGCACCCTAGCGGGCGAGGAAATCCAGTTTTTTCCGCGAAAAAATCAAAAGCCCGCGAACGGCAGCCAAAACATGTCACAATCCAACTGCGAGCAAATGACCCGAAAAGGGCGCAAAGTTGCGGGAGCACCCTAGCGGGCGAGGAAATCCAGTTTTTTCCGCGAAAAAATCAAAAGCCCGCGAACGGCAGCCAAAACATGTCACAATCCAACTGCGAGCAAATGACCCGAAAAAGGGCGCAAAACGTGCGGAGCACCCTAGCGGGCGAGGAAATTCAGTTTTTTTCCGCGAAAAAGTCAAAAACCCGCGAACGGCAGCCAAAACATGTCACAATCCAACTGCGAGCAAATGACCCGAAAAAGGGCGCAAAACGTGCGGAGCACCCTAGCGGGCGAGGAAATCCAGTTTTTTCCGCGAAAAAATCAAAAGCCCGCGAACGGCAGCCAAAACATGTCACAATCCAACTGCGAGCAAATGACCCGAAAAAGGGCGCAAAACGTGCGGAGCACCCTAGCGGGCGAGGAAATCCAGTTTTTTCCGCGAAAAAATCAAACGCCCGCGAACGGCAGCCAAAACATGTCACAATCCAACTGCGAGCAAATGACCCGAAAAAGGGCGCAAACGTGCGGAGCACCCTAGCGGGCGAGGAAATCCAGTTTTTTCCGCGAAAAAATCAAAGCCCGCGAACGGCAGCCAAAATATGTCACAATCCAACTGCGAGCAAATGACCCGAAAAATGACGCAAAACGTGCGGAGCACCCTAGCGGGCGACAAAATCCAGTTTTTTCCGCGAAAAAGTCAAAAGCCCGCGAACGGCAGCCAAAACATGTCACAATCCAACTGCGAGCAAATGACCCGAAAAAGGGCGCAAAACGTGCGGAGCACCCTAGCGGGCGAGGAAATCCAGTTTTTTCCGCGAAAAAATCAAAAGCCCGCGAACGGCAGCCAAAACATGTCACAATCCAACTGCGAGCAAATGACCCGAAAAAGGGAGCAAAACGTGCGGAGCACCCTAGCGGGCGAAGAAATCCAGTTTTTTCCGCGAAAAAAATCAAAAGCCCGCGAACGGCAGCCAAAACATGTCACAATCCAACTGCGAGCAAATGACCCGAAAAGGGCGCAAAAGTTGCGGAGCACCCTAGCGGGCGAGGAAATCCAGTTTTTCCGCGAAAAAATCAAAAGCCCGCGAACGGCAGCCAAAACATGTCACAATCCAACTGCGAGCAAATGACCCGAAAAAGGGCGCAAAACGTGCGGAGCACCCTAGCGGGCGAGGAAATCCAGTTTTTTTCCGCGAAAAAATCAAAAGCCCGCGAACGGCAGCCAAAACATGTCACAATCCAACTGCGAGCAAATGACCCGAAAAAGGACGCAAAAACGTGCGGAGCACCCTAGCGGGCGAGGAAATCCAGGTTTTTCCGCGAAAAAATCAAAAGCCCGCGAACGGCAGCCAAAACATGTCACAATCCAACTGCGAGCAAATGACCCGAAAAAGGGCGCAAAACGTGCGGAGCACCCTAGCGGGCGAGGAAATCCAGTTTTTTCCGCGAAAAAATCAAAAGCCCGCGAACGGCAGCCAAACATGTCACAATCCAACTGCGAGCAAATGACCCGAAAAAGGGCGCAAAACGTGCGGAGCACCCTAGCGGGCGAGGAAATCCAGTTTTTTCCGCGAAAAAATCAAAAGCCCGCGAACGCCAGCCAAAACATGTCACAATCCAACTGCGAGCAAATGACCCGAAAAAGGGCGCAAAAGTTGCGGAGCACCCTAGCGGGCGAGGAAATCCAGTTTTTTCCGCGAAAAAATCAAAAGCCCGCGAACGGCAGCCAAAACATGTCACAATCCAACTGCGAGCAAATGACCCGAAAAAGGGCGCAAAACGTGCGGAGCACCCTAGCGGGCGAGGAAATCCAGGTTTTTCCGCGAAAAAATCAAAAGCCCGCGAACGGCAGCCAAAACATGTCACAATCCAACTGCGAGCAAATGACCCGAAAAAGGGCGCAAAACGTGCGGAGCACCCTAGCGGGCGAGGAAATCCAGTTTTTTTCCGCGAAAAAATCAAAAGCCCGCGAACGGCAGCCAAAACATGTCACAATCCAACTGCGAGCAAATGACCCGAAAAAGGGCGCAAAACGTGCGGAGCACCCTAGCGGGCGAGGAAATCCAGTTTTTTCCACGAAAAAATCAAAAGCCCGCGAACGGCAGCCAAAACATGTCACAATCCAACTGCGAGCAAATGACCCGAAAAAGGGCGCAAAACGTGCGGAGCACCCTAGCGGGCGAGGAAATCCAGTTTTTTCCGCGAAAAAATCAAAAGCCCGCGAACGGCAGCCAAAACATGTCACAATCCAACTGCGAGCAAATGACCCGAAAAAGGGCGCAAAACGTGCGGAGCACCCTAGCGGGCGAGGAAATCCAGTTTTTCCGCGAAAAAATCAAAAGCCCGCGAACGGCAGCCAAAACATGTCACAATCCAACTGCGAGCAAATGACCCGAAAAAGGGCGCAAAACGTGCGGAGCACCCTAGCGGGCGAGGAAATCCAGTTTTTTCCGCGAAAAAATCAAAAGCCCGCGAACGGCAGCCAAAACATGTCACAATCCAACTGCGAGCAAATGACCGAAAAAGGGCGAAAAACATGCGGAGCACCCTAGCGGGCGAGGAAATCCAGTTTTTTCCGCGAAAAAATCAAAAGCCCGCGAACGGCAGCCAAAACATGTCACAATCCAACTGCAAGCAAATGACCCGAAAAAGGGCGCAAAACGTGCGGAGCACCCTAGCGGGCGAGGAAATCCAGTTTTTTCCGCGAAAAAATCAAAAGCCCGCGAACGGCAGCGAAAACATGTCACAATCCAACTGCGAGCAAATGACCCGAAAAAGGGCGCAAAACGTGCGGAGCACCCTAGCGGGCGAGGAAATCCAGTTTTTTCCGCGAAAAAATGAAACGCCCGCGAACGGCAGCCAAAACATGTCACAATCCAACTGCGAGCAAATGACCCGAAAAAGGGCGCAAAACGTGCGGAGCACGCTAGCGGGCGAGGAAATCCAGTTTTTTCCGCGAGAAAATCAAAAGCCCGCGAACGGCAGCCAAAACATGTCACAATCCAACTGCGAGCAAATGACCCGAAAAAGGGCGCAAAACGTGCGGAGCACGCTAGCGGGCGAGGAAATCCAGTTTTTTCCGCGAGAAAATCAAAAGCCCGCGAACGGCAGCCAAAACATGTCACAATCCAACTGCGAGCAAATGACCCGAAAAAGGGCGCAAAACGTGCGGAGCACGCTAGCGGGCGAGGAAATCCAGTTTTTTCCGCGAGAAAATCAAAAGCCCGCGAACGGCAGCCAAACATGTCACAATCCAACTGCGAGCAAATGACCCGAAAAAGGGCGCAAAACGTGCGGAGCACCCTAGCGGGCGAGGAAATCCAGTTTTTTCCGCGAAAAAATCAAAAGCCCGCGAACGGCAGCCAAAACATGTCACAATCCAACTGCGAGCAAATGACCCGAAAAAGGGCGCAAAAGCGTGCGGAGCACCCTAGCGGGCGAGGAAATCCAGTTTTTTCCGCGAAAAAATCAAAAGCCCGCGAACGGCAGCCAAAACATGTCACAATCCAACTGCGAGCAAATGACCCGAAAAAGGGCGCAAAACTTGCGGAGCACCCTAGCGGGCGAGGAAATCCAGGTTTTTTCCGCGAAAAAATCAAAAGCCCGCGAACGGCAGCCAAACATGTCACAATCCAACTGCGAGCAAATGACCCGAAAAAGGGCGCAAAACGTGCGGAGCACCCTAGCGGGCGAGGAAATCCAGTTTTTTCCGCGAAAAAATCAAAAGCCCGCGAACGGCAGCCAAAACATGTCACAATCCAACTGCGAGCAAATGACCCGAAAAAGGGCGCAAAACGTGCGGAGCACCCTAGCGGGCGAGGAAATCCAGTTTTTTCCGCGAAAAAATCAAAAGCCCGCGAACGGCAGCCAAAACATGTCACAATCCAACTGCGAGCAAATGACCCGAAAAAGGGCGCAAAACGTGCGGAGCACCCTAGCGGGCGAGGAAATCCAGTTTTTTCCGCGAAAAATCAAAAGCCCGCGAACGGCAGCCAAAACATGTCACAATCCAACTGCGAGCAAATGACCCGAAAAAGGGCGCAAAACGTGCGGAGCACCCTAGCGGGCGAGGAAATCCAGTTTTTTCCGCGAAAAAATCAAAAGCCCCGCGAACGGCAGCCAAAACATGTCACAATCCAACTGCGAGCAAATGACCCGAAAAAGGGCGCAAAACGTGCGGAGCACCCTAGCGGGCGAGGAAATCCAGTTTTTTCCGCGAAAAAATCAAAAGCCCGCGAACGGCAGCCAAAACATGTCACAATCCAACTGCGAGCAAATGACCCGAAAAAGGGCGAAAAACATGCGGAGCACCCTAGCGGGCGAGGAAATCCAGTTTTTTCCGCGAAAAAATCAAAAGCCCGCGAACGGCAGCCAAAACATGTCACAATCCAACTGGGAGCAAATGACCCGAAAAAGGGCGCAAAACGTGCGGAGCACCCTAGCGGGCGAGGAAATCCAGTTTTTTCCGCGAAAAAATCAAAAGCCCGCGAACGGCAGCGAAAACATGTCACAATCCAACTGCGAGCAAATGACCCGAAAAAGGGCGCAAAACGTGCGGAGCACCCTAGCGGGCGAGGAAATCCAGTTTTTTCCGCGAAAAAATCAAAAGCCCGCGAACGGCAGCCAAAACATGTCACAATCCAACTGCGAGCAAATGACCCGAAAAAGGGCGCAAAACGTGCGGAGCACCCTAGCGGGCGAGGAAATCCAGTTTTTTCCGCGAAAAAATCAAAAGCCCGCGAACGGCTGCCAAAACATGTCACAATCCAACTGCGAGCAAATGACCCGAAAAAGGGCGCAAAACATGCGGAGCACCCTAGCGGGCGAGGAAATCCAGTTTTTTCCGCGAAAAAATCAAAAGCCCGCGAACGGCAGCCAAAACATGTCACAATCCAACTGCGAGCAAATGACCCGAAAAAGGGCGCAAAACGTGCGGAGCACCCTAGCGGGCGAGGAAATCCAGTTTTTTCCGCGAAAAAATCAAAAGCCCGCGAACGGCAGCCAAAACATGTCACAATCCAACTGGGAGCAAAATGACCCGAAAAAGGGCGCAAAACGTGCGGAGCACCCTAGCGGGCGAGGAAATCCAGTTTTTTCCGCGAAAAAATCAAAAGCCCGCGAACGGCAGCCAAAACATGTCACAATCCAACTGCGAGCAAATGACCCGAAAAAGGGCGCAAAACGTGCGGAGCACCCTAGCGGGCGAGGAAATCCTGTTTTTTCCGCGAAAAAATCAAAAGCCCGCGAACGGCAGCCAAAACATGTCACAATCCAACTGCGAGCAAATGACCCGAAAAAAGGCGCAAAACATGCGGAGCACCCTAGCGGGCGAGGAAATCCAGTTTTTTCCGCGAAAAAATCAAAAGCCCGCGAACGGCAGCCAAAACATGTCACAATCCAACTGCGAGCAATTGACCCGAAAAAGGGCGCAAAACGTGCGGAGCACCCTAGCGGGCGAGGAAATCCAGTTTTTACCGCGAAAAAATCAAAAGCCCGCGAACGGCAGCCAAAACATGTCACAATCCAACTGCGAGCAAATGACCCGAAAAAGGGCGCAAAACGTGCGGAGCACCCTAGCGGGCGAGGAAATCCAGTTTTTTCCGCGAAAAAATCAAAAGCCCGCGAACGGCAGCGAAAACATGTCACAATCCAACTGCGAGCAAATGACCCGAAAAAGGGCGCAAAAGTTGCGGAGCACCCTAGCGGGCGAGGAAATTCAGTTTTTTCCGCGAAAAAATCAAAAGCCCGCGAACGGCAGCCAAAACATGTCACAATCCAACTGCGAGCAAATGACCCGAAAAGGGCGCAAAACGTGCGGAGCACCCCTAGCGGGCGAGGAAATCCAGTTTTTTTCCGCGAAAAAATCAAAAGCCCGCGAACGGCAGCCAAAACATGTCACAATCCAACTGCGAGCAATGACCCGAAAAAGGGCGCAAAACGTGCGGAGCACCCTAGCGGGCGAGGAAATCCAGTTTTTTCCGCGAAAAAATCAAAAGCCCGCGAACGGCAGCCAAAACATGTCACAATCCAACTGCGAGCAAATGACCCGAAAAAGGGCGCAAAACATGCGGAGCACCCTAGCGGGCGAGGAAATCCAGTTTTTTCCGCGAAAAAATGAAAAGCCCGCGAACGGCAGCCAAAACATGTCACAATCCAACTGCGAGCAAATGACCCGAAAAAGGGCGCAAAACGTGCGGAGCACCCTAGCGGGCGAGGAAATCCAGTTTTTTCCGCGAAAAAATCAAAAGCCCGCGAACGGCAGCCAAAACATGTTCACAATCCAACTGCGAGCAAATGACCCGAAAAAGGGCGCAAAACGTGCGGAGCACCCTAGCGGGCGAGGAAATCCAGTTTTTTCCGCGAAAAAATCAAAAGCCCGCGAACGGCAGCCAAAACATGTCACAATCCAACTGCGAGCAAATGACCCGAAAAAGGGCGCAAAACATGCGGAGCACCCTAGCGGGCGAGGAAATCCAGTTTTTTCCGCGAAAAAATCAAAAGCCCGCGAACGGCTGCCAAAACATGTCACAATCCAACTGCGAGCAAATGACCCGAAAAAGGGCGCAAAACGTGCGGAGCACCCTAGCGGGCGAGGAAATCCAGTTTTTTCCGCGAAAAAATCAAAAGCCCGCGAACGGCAGCCAAAACATGTCACAATCCAACTGCGAGCAAATGACCCGAAAAAGGGCGCAAAACGTGCGGAGCACCCTAGCGGGCGAGGAAATCCAGTTTTTTCCGCGAAAAAATCAAAAGCCCGCGAACGGCAGCCAAAACATGTCACAATCCAACTGCGAGCAAATGACCCGAAAAAGGGCGCAAAACGTGCGGAGCACCCTAGCGGGCGAGGAAATCCAGTTTTTTCCGCGAAAAAATCAAAAGCCCGCGAACGGCAGCCAAAACATGTCACAATCCAACTGCGAGCAAATGACCCGAAAAAGGGCGCAAAAGTTGCGGAGCACCCTAGCGGGCGAGGAAATCCAGTTTTTTCCGCGAAAAAATAAAAAGCCCGCGAACGGCAGCCAAAACATGTCACAATCCAACTGCGAGCAAATGACCCGAAAAAGGGCACAAAACGTGCGGAGCACCCTAGCGGGCGAGGAAATTCAGTTTTTCCGCGAAAAAATCAAAAGCCCGCGAACGGCTGCCAAAACATGTCACAATCCAATTGCGAGCAAATGACCCGAAAAAGGGCGCAAAAGTTGCGGAGCACCCTAGCGGGCGAGGAAATCCAGTTTTTTCCGCGAAAAAATCAAAAGCCCGCGAACGGCAGCCAAAACAAGTCACAATCCAACTGCGAGCAAATGACCCGAAAATAGGCGCAAAACGTGCGGAGCACCCTAGCGGGCGAGGAAATCCAGTTTTTTCCGCGAAAAAATCAAAAGCCCGCGAACGGCAGCCAAAACATGTCACAATCCAACTGCGAGCAAATGACCCGAAAAAGGGCGCAAAACGTGCGGAGCACCCTAGCGGGCGAGGAAATCCAGTTTTTTCCGCGAAAAAATCAAACGCCCGCGAACGGCAGCCAAAACATGTCACAATCCAACTGCGAGCAAATGACCCAAAAAAGGGCGCAAAACGTGCGGAGCACCCTAGCGGGCGAGGAAATCCAGTTTTTTTTCGCGAAAAAATCAAAAGCCCGCGAACGGCAGCCAAAACAAGTCACAATCCAACTGCGAGCAAATGACCCGAAAAAGGGCGCAAAACGTGCGGAGCACCCTAGCGGGCGAGGAAATCCAGTTTTTTCCGCGAAAAAATCAAACGCCCGCGAACGGCAGCAAAAACATGTCACAATCAAACTGCGAGCAAATGACCCGAAAAAGGGCGCAAAACGTGCGGAGCACCCTAGCGGGCGAGGAAATCCAGTTTTTTCCGCGAAAAAATCAAACGCCCGCGAACGGCAGCAAAAACATGTCACAATCAAACTGCGAGCAAATGACCCGAAAAGGGCGCAAAAGTTGCGGAGCACCCTAGTGGGCGAGGAAATCCAGTTTTTTCCGCGAAAAAATTAAAAGCCCGCGAACGGCAGCCAAAACATGTCACAATCCAACTGCGAGCAAATGACCCGAAAAAGGGCGCAAAACGTGCGGAGCACCCTAGCGGGCGAGGAAATCCAGTTTTTTCCGCGAAAAAATCAAAAGCCCGCGAACGGCAGCCAAAACATGTCACAATCCAACTGCGAGCAAATGACCCGAAAAATGGCGCAAAACGTGCGGAGCACCCTAGCGGGCGAGGAAATCCAGTTTTTTCCGCGAAAAAGTCAAAAGCCCGCGAACGGCAGCCAAAACATGTCACAATCCAACTGCGAGCAAATGACCCGAAAAAGGGCGCAAAACGTGCGTAGCACCCTAGCGGGCGAGGAAATCCAGTTTTTTCCGCGAAAAAATCAAAAGCCCGCGAACGGCAGCCAAAACATGTCACAATCCAACTGCGAGCAAATGACCCGAAAAAGGGAGCAAAACGTGCGGAGCACCCTAGCGGGCGAGGAAATCCAGTTTTTTCCGCGAAAAAATCAAAAGCCCGCGAACGGCAGCCAAAACATGTCACAATCCAACTGCGAGCAAATGACCCGAAAAGGGCGCAAAAGTTGCGGAGCACCCTAGCGGGCGAGGAAATCCAGTTTTTTCCGCGAAAAAATCAAAAGCCCGCGAACGGCAGCCAAAACATGTCACAATCCAACTGCGAGCAAATGACCCGAAAAAGGGCGCAAAACGTGCGGAGCACCCTAGCGGGCGAGGAAATTCAGTTTTTTCCGCGAAAAAGTCAAAAACCCGCGAACGGCAGCCAAAACATGTCACAATCCAACTGCGAGCAAATGACCCGAAAAAGGGCGCAAAACGTGCGGAGCACCCTAGCGGGCGAGGAAATCCAGTTTTTTCCGCGAAAAAATCAAAAGCCCGCGAACGGCAGCCAAAACATGTCACAATCCAACTGCGAGCAAATGACCCGAAAAAGGGCGCAAAACGTGCGGAGCACCCTAGCGGGCGAGGAAATCCAGTTTTTTCCGCGAAAAAATCAAAAGCCCGCGAACGGCAGCCAAAACATGTCACAATCCAACTGCGAGCAAATGACCCGAAAAATGACGCAAAACGTGCGGAGCACCCTAGCGGGCGAGGAAATCCAGTTTTTTCCGCGAAAAAGTCAAAAGCCCGCGAACGGCAGCCAAAACATGTCACAATCCAACTGCGAGCAAATGACCCGAAAAAGGGCGCAAAACTTGCGGAGCACCCTAGCGGGCGAGGAAATCCAGTTTTTTCCGCGAAAAAATCAAAAGCCCGCGAACGGCAGCCAAAACATGTCACAATCCAACTGCGAGCAAATGACCCGAAAAAGGGAGCAAAACGTGCGGAGCACCCTAGCGGGCGAAGAAATCCAGTTTTTTCCGCGAAAAAATCAAAAGCCCGCGAACGGCAGCCAAAACATGTCACAATCCAACTGCGAGCAAATGACCCGAAAAGGGCGCAAAAGTTGCGGAGCACCCTAGCGGGCGAGGAAATCCAGTTTTTTCCGCGAAAAAATCAAAAGCCCGCGAACGGCAGCCAAAACATGTCACAATCCAACTGCGAGCAAATGACCCGAAAAAGGGCGCAAAACGTGCGGAGCACCCTAGCGGGCGAGGAAATCCAGTTTTTTCCGCGAAAAAATCAAAAGCCGCGAACGGCAGCCAAAACATGTCACAATCCAACTGCGAGCAAATGACCCGAAAAAGGACGCAAAACGTGCGGAGCACCCTAGCGGGCGAGGAAATCCAGTTTTTTCCGCGAAAAAATCAAAAGCCCGCGAACGGCAGCCAAAACATGTCACAATCCAACTGCGAGCAAATGACCCGAAAAAGGGCGCAAAACGTGCGGAGCACCCTAGCGGGCGAGGAAATCCAGTTTTTTCCGCGAAAAAATCAAAAACCCGCGAACGGCAGCCAAAACATGTCACAATCCAACTGCGAGCAAATGACCCGAAAAATGGCGCAAAACGTGCGGAGCACCCTAGCGGGCGAGAAATCCAGTTTTTTTCCGCGAAAAAATCAAACGCCCGCGAACGGCAGCCAAAACATGTCACAATCCAACTGCGAGCAAATGACCCGAAAAAGGGCGCAAAACGTGCGGAGCACCCTAGCGGGCGAGGAAATCCAGTTTTTTCCGCAAAAAAAATCAAAAGCCCGCGAACGGCAGCCAAAACATGTCACAATCCAACTGCGAGCAAATGACCCGAAAAAGGGCGCAAAACGTGCGGAGCACCCTAGCGGGCGAGGAAATCCAGTTTTTTTCCGCGAAAAAATCAAACGCCCGCGAACGGCAGCCAAAACATGTCACAATCCAACTGCGAGCAATGACCCGAAAAAGGGCGCAAAACGTGTGGAGCACCCTAGCGGGCGAGGAAATCCAGTTTTTTCCGCGAAAAAATCAAAAGCCCGCGAACGGCAGCCAAAACATGTCACAATCCAACTGCGAGCAAATGACCCGAAAAGGGCGCAAAAGTTGCGGAGCACCCTAGCGGGCGAGGAAATCCAGTTTTTTCCGCGAAAAAATCAAAAGCCCGCGAACGGCAGCCAAAACATGTCACAATCCAACTGCGAGCAAATAACCCGAAAAAGGGCGCAAAACGTGCGGAGCACCCTAGCGGGCGAGGAAATCCAGTTTTTTCCGCGAAAAAATCAAAAGCCCGCGAACGGCAGCCAAAACATGTCACAATCCAACTGCGAGCAAATGACCCGAAAAGGGCGCAAAAGTTGCGGAGCACCCTAGCGGGCGAGGAAATCCAGTTTTTTCCGCGAAAAAATCAAAAGCCCGCGAACGGCAGCCAAAACAAGTCACAATCCAACTGCGAGCAAATGACCCGAAAAAGGGCGCAAAACGTGCGGAGCACCCTAGCGGGCGAGGAAATCCAGTTTTTTCCGCGAAAAAATCAAAAGCCCGCGAACGGCAGCCAAAACAAGTCACAATCCAACTGCGAGCAAATGACCCGAAAAAGGGCGCAAAACGTGCGGAGCACCCTAGCGGGCGAGGAAATCCAGTTTTTTCCGCGAAAAAATCAAAAGCCCGCGAACGGCAGCCAAAACATGTCACAATCCAACTGCGAGCAAATGACCCGAAAAAGGGCGCAAAACGTGCGGAGCACCCTAGCGGGCGAGGAAATCCAAATTTTTCCGCGAAAAAATCAAACGCCCGCGAACGGCAGCCAAAACATGTCACAATCCAACTGCGAGCAAATGACCCGAAAAAGGGCGCAAAACGTGCGGAGCACCCTAGCGGGCGAGGAAATCCAGTTTTTTCCGCGAAAAAATCAAAAGCCCGCGAACGGCAGCCAAAACATGTCACAATCCAACTGCGAGCAAATGACCCGAAAAAGGGCGCAAAAGTTGCGGAGCACCCTAGCGGGCGAGGAAATCCAGTTTTTTCCGCGAAAAAATCAAAAGCCCGCGAACGGCAGCCAAAACATGTCACAATCCAACTGCGAGCAAATGACCCGAAAAAGGGCGCAAAACGTGCGGAGCACCCTAGCGGGCGAGGAAATCCAGTTTTTTCCGCGAAAAATCAAAAGCCCGCGAACGGCAGCCAAAACATGTCACAATCCAACTGCGAGCAAATGACCCGAAAAGGGCGCAAAAGTTGCGGAGCACCCTAGCGGGCGAGGAAATCCAGTTTTTTCCGCGAAAAAATCAAAAGCCCGCGAACGGCAGCCAAAACATGTCACAATCCAACTGCGAGCAAATGACCCGAAAAAGGGCGCAAAACGTGCGGAGCACCCTAGCGGGCGAGGAAATCCAGTTTTTTCCGCGAAAAAATCAAAAGCCCGCGAACGGCAGCCAAAACATGTCACAATCCAACTGCGAGCAAATGACCCGAAAAAGGACGCAAAACGTGCGGAGCACCCTAGC
This sequence comes from Oxycera nigricornis, assembly GCA_963942545.1. Taxonomy (NCBI): domain Eukaryota; kingdom Metazoa; phylum Arthropoda; class Insecta; order Diptera; family Stratiomyidae; genus Oxycera; species Oxycera nigricornis. Next base: position 9,610 of record CAWWDL010000258.1, on the reverse strand, counting down.
GGGCGAGGAAATTCAGTTTTTTCCGCGAAAAGTCAAAAGCCCGCGAACGGCAGCCAAAACATGTCACAATCCAACTGCGAGCAAATGACCCGAAAAAGGGCGCAAAACGTGCGGAGCACCCTAGCGGGCGAGGAAATCCAGTTTTTTCCGCGAAAAAATCAAAAGCCCGCGAACGGCAGCCAAAACATGTCACAATCCAACTGCGAGCAAATGACCCGAAAAAGAGCGCAAAACGTGCGGAGCACCCTAGCGGGCGAGGAAATCCAGTTTTTTCCGCGAAAAAATCAAAAGCCCGCGAACGGCAGCCAAAACATGTCACAATCCAACTGCGAGAAAATGACCCGAAAAAGGGCGCAAATGTTGCGGAGCACCCTAGCGGCCGAGGAAATCCAGTTTTTTCCGCGAAAAAATCAAAAGCCCGCGAACGGCAGCCAAAACATGTCACAATCCAACTGCGAGCAAATGACCCGAAAAAGGGCGCAAAAGTTGCGGAGCACCCTAGCGGGCGAGGAAATTCAGTTTTTTCCGCGAAAAAATCAAAAGCCCGCGAACGGCAGCCAAAACATGTCACAATCCAACTGCGAGCAAATGACCCGAAAAAGGGCGCAAACGTGCGGAGCACCCTAGCGGGCGAGGAAATCCAGTTTTTTCCGCGAAAAAATCAAAAGCCCGCGAACGGCAGCCAAAACATGTCACAATCCAACTGCGAGCAAATGACCCGAAAAAGGGCGCAAAACGTGCGGAGCACCCTAGCGGGCGAGGAAATTCAGTTTTTTCCGCGAAAAAGTCAAAAGCCCGCGAACGGCAGCCAAAACATGTCACAATCCAACTGCGAGCAAATGACCCGAAAAAGGGCGCAAAACGTGCGGAGCACCCTAGCGGGCGAGGAAATCCAGTTTTTTCCGCGAAAAAATCAAAAGCCCGCGAACGGCTGCCAAAACATGTCACAATCCAACTGCGAGCAAATGACCCGAAAAAGGGCGCAAAAGTTGCGGAGCACCCTAGCGGGCGAGGAAATCCAGTTTTTTCCGCGAAAAAATCAAAGCCCACGAACGGCAGCCAAAACATGTCACAATCCAACTGCGAGCAAATGACCCGAAAAAGGGCGCAAAACGTGCGGAGCACCCTAGCGGGCGAGGAAATCCAGTTTTTTCCGCGAAAAAATCAAAAGCCCGCGAACGGCAGCCAAAACATGTCACAATCCAACTGCGAGCAAATGACCCGAAAAAGGGCGCAAAACGTGCGGAGCACCCTAGCGGGCGAGGAAATCCAGTTTTTTCCGCGAAAAAATCAAAAGCCCGCGAACGGCAGCCAAAACATGTCACAATCCAACTGCGAGCAAATGACCCGAGAAGGGCGCAAAAGTTGCGGAGCACCCTAGCGGGCGAGGAAATCCAGTTTTTTCCGCGAAAAAATCAAAAGCCCGCGAACGGCAGCCAAAACATGTCACAATCCAACTGCGAGCAAATGACCCGAAAAGGGCGCAAAACGTGCGGAACACCCTAGCGGGCGAGGAAATCCAGTTTTTTCTGCGAAAAAATCAAAAGCCCGCGAACGGCTGCCAAAACATGTCACAATCCAACTGCGAGCAAATGACCCGAAAAAGGGCGCAAAACGTGCGAAGCACCCTAGCGGGCGAGGAAATCCAGTTTTTTCCGCGAAAAAATCAAAAGCCCGCGAACGGCAGCGAAAACATGTCACAATCCAACTGCGAGCAAATGACCCGAAAAAGGGCGCAAAAGTTGCGGAGCACCCTAGCGGGCGAGGAAATCCAGTTTTTTCCGCGAAAAAATCAAAAGCCCGCGAACGGCAGCCAAAACATGTCACAATCCAACTGCGAGCAAATGACCCGAAAAAGGGCGCAAAACGTGCGGAGCACCCTAGCGGGCGAGGAAATTCAGATTTTTCCGCGAAAAAATCAAACGCCCGCGAACGGCAGCCAAAACATGTCACAATCCAACTGCGAGCAAATGACCCGAAAAAGGGCGCAAAACGTGCGGAGCACCCTAGCGGCCGAGGAAATCCAGTTTTTTTCCGCGAAAAAATCAAAAGCCCGCGAACGGCTGCCAAAACATGTCACAATCCAACTGCGAGCAAATGACCCGAAAAAGAGCGCAAAACGTGCGGAACACCCTAGCGGGCGAGGAAATCCAGTTTTTTCCGCGAAAAAATCAAAAGCCCGCGAACGGCAGCCAAAACAAGTCACAATCCAACTGCAAGCAAATGACCCGAAAAAGGGCGCAAAACGTGCGGAGCACCCTAGCGGGCGAGGAAATCCAGTTTTTTCCGCGAAAAAATCAAAAGCCCGCGAACGGCAGCCAAAACATGTCACAATCCAACTGCGAGCAAATGACCCGAAAAAGGGCGCAAAACGTGCGGAGCACCCTAGCGGGCGAGGAAATCCAGTTTTTTCCGCGAAAAAAATCAAAAGCCCGCGAACGGCTGCCAAAACATGTCACAATCCAACTGCGAGCAAATGACCCGAAAAAGGGCGCAAAACGTGCGGAGCACCCTAGCGGGCGAGGAAATCCAGTTTTTTCCGCGAAAAATCAAAAGCCCGCGAACGGCAGCCAAAACATGTCACAATCCAACTGCGAGCAAATGACCCGAAAAAGGGCGCAAAACGTGCGGAGCACCCTAGCGGGCGAGGAAATCCAGTTTTTTCCGCGAAAAAATCAAAAGCCCGCGAACGGCTGCCAAAACATGTCACAATCCAACCGCGAAAAAATCAAAAGCCCGCGAACGGCAGCCAAAACATGTCACAATCCAACTGCGAGCAAATGACCCGAAAAAGGGCGCAAAACGTGCGGAGCACCCTAGAGGGCGAGGAAATCCAGTTTTTTCCGCGAAAAAATCAAAAGCCCGCGAACGGCAGCCAAAACATGTCACAATCCAACTGCGAGCAAATGACCCGAAAAAGGGCGCAAAACGTGCGGAGCACCCTAGCGGGCGAGGAAATCCAGTTTTTTCCGCGAAAAAATCAAAAGCCCGCGAACGGCAGCCAAAACATGTCACAATCCAACTGCGAGCAAATGACCCGAAAAAGGGCGCAAAACGTGCGGAGCACCCTAGCGGGCGAGGAAATTCAGTTTTTTCCGCGAAAAAGTCAAAAGCCCGCGAACGGCAGCCAAAACATGTCACAATCCAACTGCGAGCAAATGACCCGAAAAAGGGCGCAAAACGTGCGGAGCACCCTAGCGGGCGAGGAAATCCAGTTTTTTCCGCGAAAAAATCAAAAGCCCGCGAACGGCTGCCAAAACATGTCACAATCCAACTGCGAGCAAATGACCCGAAAAAGGGCGCAAAAGTTGCGGAGCACTCTAGCGGGCGAGGAAATCCAGTTTTTTCCGCAAAAAAATCAAAAGCCCACGAACGGCAGCCAAAACATGTCACAATCCAACTGCGAGCAAATGACCCGAAAAAGGGCGCAAAACGTGCGGAGCACCCTAGCGGGCGAGGAAATCCAGTTTTTTCCGCGAAAAAATCAAAAGCCCGCGAACGGCAGCCAAAACATGTCACAATCCAACTGCGAGCAAATGACCCGAAAAAGGGCGCAAAACGTGCGGAGCACCCTAGCGGGCGAGGAAATCCAGTTTTTTCCGCGAAAAAATCAAAAGCCCGCGAACGGCAGCCAAAACATGTCACAATCCAACTGCGAGCAAATGACCCGAGAAGGGCGCAAAAGTTGCGGAGCACCCTAGCGGGCGAGGAAATCCAGTTTTTTCCGCGAAAAAATCAAAAGCCCGCGAACGGCAGCCAAAACATGTCACAATCCAACTGCGAGCAAATGACCCGAAAAAGGGCGCAAAACGTGCGGAACACCCTAGCGGGCGAGGAAATCCAGTTTTTTCTGCGAAAAAATCAAAAGCCCGCGAACGGCTGCCAAAACATGTCACAATCCAACTGCGAGCAAATGACCCGAAAAAGGGCGCAAAACGTGCGAAGCACCCTAGCGGGCGAGGAAATCCAGTTTTTTCCGCGAAAAAATCAAAAGCCCGCGAACGGCAGCCAAAACATGTCACAATCCAACTGCGAGCAAATGACCCGAAAAAGGGCGCAAAAGTTGCGGAGCACCCTAGCGGGCGAGGAAATCCAGTTTTTTCCGCGAAAAAATCAAAAGCCCGCGAACGGCAGCCAAAACATGTCACAATCCAACTGCGAGCAAATGACCCGAAAAAGGGCGCAAAACGTGCGGAGCACCCTAGCGGGCGAGGAAATTCAGATTTTTCCGCGAAAAAATCAAACGCCCGCGAACGGCAGCCAAAACATGTCACAATCCAACTGCGAGCAAATGACCCGAAAAAGGGCGCAAAACGTGCGGAGCACCCTAGCGGCCGAGGAAATCCAGTTTTTTCCGCGAAAAAATCAAAAGCCCGCGAACGGCTGCCAAAACATGTCACAATCCAACTGCGAGCAAATGACCCGAAAAAGGGCGCAAAACGTGCGGAACACCCTAGCGGGCGAGGAAATCCAGTTTTTTCCGCGAAAAAATCAAAAGCCCGCGAACGGCAGCCAAAACAAGTCACAATCCAACTGCAAGCAAATGACCCGAAAAAGGGCGCAAAACGTGCGGAGCACCCTAGCGGGCGAGGAAATCCAGTTTTTTCCGCGAAAAAATCAAAAGCCCGCGAACGGCAGCCAAAACATGTCACAATCCAACTGCGAGCAAATGACCCGAAAAAGGGCGCAAAACGTGCGGAGCACCCTAGCGGGCGAGGAAATCCAGTTTTTTCCGCGAAAAAATCAAAAGCCCGCGAACGGCTGCCAAAACATGTCACAATCCAACTGCGAGCAAATGACCCGAAAAAGGGCGCAAAACGTGCGGAGCACCCTAGCGGGCGAGGAAATCCAGTTTTTTCCGCGAAAAAATCAAAAGCCCGCGAACGGCAGCCAAAACATGTCACAATCCAACTGCGAGCAAATGACCCGAAAAAGGGCGCAAAACGTGCGGAGCACCCTAGCGGGCGAGGAAATCCAGTTTTTTCCGCGAAAAAATCAAAAGCCCGCGAACGGCTGCCAAAACATGTCACAATCCAACCGCGAAAAAATCAAAAGCCCGCGAACGGCAGCCAAACATGTCACAATCCAACTGCGAGCAAATGACCGAAAAAGGGCGCAAAACGTGCGGAGCACCCTAGCGGGCGAGGAAATCCAGTTTTTTCCGCGAAAAAATCAAAAGCCCGCGAACGGCAGCCAAAACATGTCACAATCCAACTGCGAGCAAATGACCCGAAAAAGGGCGCAAAACGTGCGGAGCACCCTAGCGGGCGAGGAAATCCGGTTTTTTCCGCGAAAAATCAAAAGCCCGCGAACGGCTGCCAAAACATGTCACAATCCAACTGCGAGCAAATGACCCGAAAAAGGACGCAAAAGTTGCGGACCACCCTAGCGGGCGAGGAAATCCAGTTTTTTCCGCGAAAAAATCAAAAGCCCACGAACGGCAGCCAAAACATGTCACAATCCAACTGCGAGCAAATGACCCGAAAAAGGGCGCAAAACGTGCGGAGCACCCTAGCGGGCGAGGAAATCCAGTTTTTTCCGCGAAAAATTCAAAAGCCCGCGAACGGCAGCCAAAACATGTCACAATCCAACTGCGAGCAAATGACCCGAAAAAGGGCGCAAAACGTGCGGAGCACCCTAGCGGGCGAGGAAATCCAGTTTTTTCCGCGAAAAAATCAAAAGCCCGCGAACGGCAGCCAAAACATGTCACAATCCAACTGCGAGCAAATGACCCGAGAAGGGCGCAAAACGTGCGGAGCACCCTAGCGGGCGAGGAAATCCAGTTTTTTCCGCGAAAAAATCAAAAGCCCGCGAACGGCTGCCAAAACATGTCACAATCCAACTGCGAGCAAATGACCCGAAAAAGGGCGCAAAAGTTGCGGAGCACCCTAGCGGGCGAGGAAATCCAGTTTTTTCCGCGAACAAATCAAAAGCCCGCGAACGGCAGCCAAAACATGTCACAATCCAACTGCGAGCAAATGACCCGAAAAAGGGCGCAAAACGTGCGGAGCACCCTAGCGGGCGAGGAAATCCAGTTTTTTCCGCGAAAAAATCAAAAGCCCGCGAACGGCAGCCAAAACATGTCACAATCCAACTGCGAGCAAATGACCCGAAAAAGGGCGCAAAACGTGCGGAGCACCCTAGCGGGCGAGGAAATCCAGTTTTTTCCGCGAAAAAATCAAAAGCCCGCGAACGGCAGCAAAAACATGTCACAATCCAACTGCGAGCAAATGACCCGAAAAAGGGCGCAAAAGTTGCGGAGCACCCTAGCGGGCGAGGAAATCCAGTTTTTTCCGCGAAAAAATCAAAAGCCCGCGAACGGCAGCCAAAACATGTCACAATCCAACTGCGAGCAAATGACCCGAAAAAGGGCGCAAAACGTGCGGAGCACCCTAGCGGGCGAGGAAATCCAGTTTTTTCCGCGAAAAAATCAAAAGCCCGCGAACGGCAGCCAAAACATGTCACAATCCAACTGCGAGCAAATGACCCGAAAAAGGGCGCAAAACGTGCGAAGCACCCTAGCGGGCGAGGAAATCCAGTTTTTTCCGCGAAAAAATCAAAAGCCCGCGAACGGCAGCAAAAACATGTCACAATCCAACTGCGAGCAAATGACCCGAAAAATAGCGCAAAACGTGCGGAGCACCCTAGCGGGCGAGGAAATTCAGATTTTTCCGCGAAAAAATCAAACGCCCGCGAACGGCAGCCAAAACATGTCACAATCCAACTGCAAGCAAATGACCCGAAAAAGAGCGCAAAACGTGCGGAGCACCCTAGCGGCCGAGGAAATCCAGTTTTTTCCGCGAAAAAATCAAAAGCCCGCGAACGGCTGCCAAAACATGTCACAATCCAACTGCGAGCAAATGACCCGAAAAAGGGCGCAAAAGTTGCGGAGCACCCTAGCGGGCGAGGAAATCCAGTTTTTTCCGCGAAAAAATCAAAAGCCCGCGAACGGCAGCGAAAACAAGTCACAATCCAACTGCAAGCAAATGACCCGAAAAAGGGCGCAAAACGTGCGGAGCACCCTAGCGGGCGAGGAAATCCAGTTTTTGCCGCGAAAAAATCAAAAGCCCGCGAACGGCAGCCAAAACATGTCACAATCCAACTGCGAGCAAATGACCCGAAAAAGGGCGCAAAACGTGCGGAGCACCCTAGCGGGCGAGGAAATCCAGTTTTTTCCGCGAAAAAATCAAAAGCCCGCGAACGGCAGCCAAAACATGTCACAATCCAACTGCGAGCAAATGACCCGAAAAGGGCGCAAAAGTTGCGGAGCACCCTAGCGGGCGAGGAAATCCAGTTTTTTCCGCGAAAAAATCAAAAGCCCGCGAACGGCAGCCAAAACATGTCACAATCCAACTGCGAGCAAATGACCCGAAAAAGGGCGCAAAACGTGCGGAGCACCCTAGCGGCCGAGGAAATCCAGTTTTTTCCGCGAAAAAATCAAAAGCCCGCGAACGGCTGCCAAAACATGTCACAATCCAACTGCGAGCAAATGACCCGAAAAAGGGCGCAAAAGTTGCGGAGCACCCTAGCGAGCGAGGAAATCCAGTTTTTTTCCGCGAAAAAATCAAAAGCCCGCGAACGGCAGCCAAAACAAGTCACAATCCAACTGCGAGCAAATGACCCGAAAAAGGGCGCAAAACGTGCGGAGCACCCTAGCGGGCGAGGAAATCCAGTTTTTTCCGCGAAAAAATCAAAAGCCCGCGAACGGCAGCCAAAACATGTCACAATCCAACTGCAAGCAAATGACCCGAAAAAGGGCGCAAAACGTGCGGAGCACCCTAGCGGGCGAGGAAATCCAGTTTTTTCCGCGAAAAAATCAAAAGCCCGCGAACGGCAGCCAAAACATATCACAATCCAACTGCGAGCAAATGACCCGAAAAGGGCGCAAAAGTTGCGGAGCACCCTAGCGGGCGAGGAAATCCAGTTTTTTCCGCGAAAAAATCAAAAGCCCGCGAACGGCAGCCAAAACATGTCACAATCCAACTGCGAGCAAATGACCCGAAAAAGGGCGCAAAAGTTGCGGAGCACCCTAGCGGGCGAGGAAATCCAGTTTTTTCCGCGAAAAAATCAAAAGCCCGCGAACGGCAGCCAAAACATGTCACAATCCAACTGCGAGCAAATGAACCGAAAAAGGGCGCAAAAGTTGCGGAGCACCCTAGCGGGCGAGGAAATCCAGTTTTTTCCGCGAAAAAATCAAAAGCCCGCGAACGGCAGCCAAAACATGTCACAATCCAACTGCGAGCAAATGACCCGAAAAAGGGCGCAAAAGTTGCGGAGCACCCTAGCGGGCGAGGAAATCCAGTTTTTTCCGCGAAAAAATCAAAAGCCCGCGAACGGCAGCCAAAACATGTCACAATCCAACTGCGAGCAAATGACCCGAAAAAGGGCGCAAAAGTTGCGGAGCACCCTAGCGGGCGAGGAAATCCAGTTTTTTCCGCGAAAAAATCAAAAGCCCGCGAACGGCAGCCAAAACATGTCACAATCCAACTGCAAGCAAATGACCCGAAAAAGGGCGCAAAACGTGCGGAGCACCCTAGCGGGCGAGGAAATCCAGTTTTTTCCGCGAAAAAATCAAAAGCCCGCGAACGGCAGCCAAAACATATCACAATCCAACTGCGAGCAAATGACCCGAAAAGGGCGCAAAAGTTGCGGAGCACCCTAGCGGGCGAGGAAATCCAGTTTTTTCCGCGAACAAATCAAAAGCCCGCGAACGGCAGCCAAAACATATCACAATCCAACTGCGAGCAAATGACCCGAAAAGGGCGCAAAAGTTGCGGAGCACCCTAGCGGGCGAGGAAATCCAGTTTTTTCCGCGAAAAAATCAAAAGCCCGCGAACGGCAGCCAAAACATGTCACAATCCAACTGCGAGCAAATGACCCGAAAAAGGGCGCAAAAGTTGCGGAGCACCCTAGCGGGCGAGGAAATCCAGTTTTTTCCGCGAAAAAATCAAAAGCCCGCGAACGGCAGCCAAAACATGTCACAATCCAACTGCGAGCAAATGACCCGAAAAAGGGCGCAAAAGTTGCGGAGCACCCTAGCGGGCGAGGAAATCCAGTTTTTTCCGCGAAAAAATCAAAAGCCCGCGAACGGCAGCCAAAACATGTCACAATCCAACTGCGAGCAAATGACCCGAAAAAGGGCGCAAAAGTTGCGGAGCACCCTAGCGGGCGAGGAAATCCAGTTTTTTCCGCGAAAAAATCAAAAGCCCGCGAACGGCAGCCAAAACATGTCACAATCCAACTGCGAGCAAATGACCCGAAAAAGGGCGCAAAACGTGCGGAGCACCCTAGCGGGCGAGGAAATCCAGTTTTTTCCGCGAAAAAATCAAAAGCCCGCGAACGGCAGCCAAAACATGTCACAATCCAACTGCGAGCAAATGACCCGAAAAAGGGCGCAAAACGTGCGGAGCACCCTAGCGGGCGAGGAAATCCAGTTTTTTCCGCGAAAAAATCAAAAGCCCGCGAACGGCAGCCAAAACATGTCACAATCCAACTGCGAGCAAATGACCCGAAAAAGGGCGCAAAACGTGCGGAGCACCCTAGCGGGCGAGGAAATCCAGTTTTTTCCGCGAAAAAATCAAAAGCCCGCGAAACGGCAGCCAAAACATGT